>JAUCBJ010003120.1:0-81755 GCA_032718475.1 Nemertoderma westbladi
AAAGTGAATAGATTCTCCCGTCTCATTGATTTTAATCAGTTTAAGCTGAATCTTGCCATATATTCTGGACCACATGCTGCGTCTTTGTGGGGGGGGGGGGGGGGGGGGGGGAGATTTAATCGGTCTGCCGCTATACGACGAAATGTCTGAAAGTGAGATCCGTCTCTCATTTCGTTATCCGTTATTCAAGATGAAACTTGGCCGATGTACGTATGTACTATTCATCCATAGGCTGTGTCTTTGTGGGGCTGGAGACCCTAATCCATCTTCAGTTCTCACTATACCGCTAGAGTCAGAAATGTCTGAATAGAAATGAAAGAGGTAAAAAGTGATTAGGCGAAATCTGCTTAAAATTTGCTAATACAGTAATACTTTCGAATTAGTACTTAAATTAAATTTAAGTCACGTGCTGCGCGAAGGCCCCACTTCGTGTTTCTTTTATGTCTAGTCGAGATTTATCGAGTTTTTCGGTCAATCAGAGCGTCCTAATCATAGACCCCGGCCCTGCAGGGTAGTGGCCCAACCAGGGTGTTGAGACTAAGGTGAGTGATGCTCCTAGCGAGTATGGGCGAGATTCGGGTGTAAACGTTAAGCAGACAGTGGTGCAGATAGTGGTGCATACAGTGGTGCAGACAGTGGTGCAGGCAGTGGTGCAGACAGTGGTGCAGACACTGGTGCAGACAGTGGTGCAGACAGTGGTGCATGCAGTGGTGCAGACAGTGGTGCAGACACTGTGATGCAGACACTGGTGCAGACAGTGGTGCAGACACTGGTGCAGACACTGGTGCAGACAGTGGTGCAGACACCTGGTGCAGACAGTGGTGCAGACAGTGGTGCAGATAATTGTGCAGACAGTGATGCACACAGTGGTGCAGACAGTGGTGCAGATAATTGTGCAGACAGTGATGCCGACAGTGGTGCAGACAGTAGTACAGCTAATTGTGCTGACAGGGATGCAGACAGTGGTGCAGACAGTGGTGCAGACACTGGTGCAGACACTGGTGCAGACACTGGTGCAGACACTGGTGCAGGCACTGGTGCAGACACTGGTACAGACACTGGTGCAGACAGTGGTGCAGACAGTGGTGCAGACACTGGTGCAGACAGTGGTGCAGACAGTGGTGCAGACACTGGTGCAGACACTGGTGCAGACACTGGTGCAGACACTGGTGCAGACACTGGTGCAGACGATGGTGCAGACAGTGGTGCAGACACTGGTGCAGACACTGGTGCAGACAGTGGTGCAGACACCTGGTGCAGACACCTGGTGCAGACACTGGTGCAGACAGTGGTGCAGACAGTGGTGCAGACACTGGTGCAGACAGTCGTGCAGACACTGGTGCAGATAGTGATGCAGACTGTGGTGCAGACACTGGTGCAGAGAGTAAAGGGGCGAGCAGGTTAGTAAAGGAGCAGTTTAGTAAAGGAGCAGGTTTCAGAGGAGTTTTGGGGGAACCAAAACAATATACGTTATTTTATATGAAAACGGGAATACCGATTATTTACATTCGTACACACCACTTATAATTATTTGTAATTAGGGCACATTCACCTCCACGCACCCCGACTTGTACTACATACTGACATACGTCCTCCCTACTTCATGTAGAACCTTTCAGTAGGTACTCGCATATTTGTAGATAATAAAGTCTATGATAAAATATAATATAATAGTGCCTGGTGGTATTGTGTTTTGTGGTACTCTGGTATTTCAGTACTTTCACCAGGTATCTGCCCGAGTGTCTGCACCACTGTCTGCACCAGTGTCTGCACCAGTGTCTGCACCACTGTCTGCACCAGTGTCTGCACCACTGTCTGCACCAGTGTCTGCACCACTGTCTGCACCAGTGTCTGCACCACGTGTCTGCACCAGTGTCTGCACCACTGTCTGCACCAGTGTCTGCACCAGTGTCTGCACCACTGTCTGCACCAGTGTCTGCACCAGTGTCTGCACCAGTATCTGCATCACTGTCTGCACCACTGTCTGCACCAGTGTCTGCACACTGTCTGCACCAGTGTCTGCACCAGTGTCTGCACCACTGTCTGCACCACTGTCTGCACCACTGTCTGCACCAGTGTCTGCACTACTGTCTGCACCAGTGTCTGCACCAGTGTCTGCACCACTGTCTG
Organism: Nemertoderma westbladi; assembly: GCA_032718475.1. Classification (NCBI taxonomy): domain Eukaryota; kingdom Metazoa; phylum Xenacoelomorpha; order Nemertodermatida; family Nemertodermatidae; genus Nemertoderma; species Nemertoderma westbladi. Next base: position 2,131 of record JAUCBJ010003120.1, read on the forward strand.
CACCACTGTCTGCACCACTGTCTGCACCAGTGTCTGCACTACTGTCTGCACCAGTGTCTGCACCAGTATCTGCACCACTGTCTGCACCACTGTCTGCACCAGTGTCTGCACCACTGTCTGCACCAGTGTCTGCACTACTGTCTGCACCAGTGTCTGCACCAGTGTCTGCACCACTGTCTGCACCACTGTCTGCACCACTGTCTGCACCAGTGTCTGCACTACTGTCTGCACCAGTGTCTGCACCAGTGTCTGCACCACTGTCTGCACCACTGTCTGCACCAGTGTCTGCACCACTGTCTGCACCAGTGTCTGCACCAGTATCTGCACCACTGTCTGCACCACTGTCTGCACCACTGTCTGCACCAGTGTCTGCACTACTGTCTGCACCAGTGTCTGCACCAGTGTCTGCACCACTGTCTGCACCACTGTCTGCACCACTGTCTGCACCAGTGTCTGCACCACTGTCTGCACCAGTGTCTGCACCACTGTCTGCACCAGTGTCTGCACCACTGTCTGCACCACTGTCTGCACCACTGTCTGCACCACTGTCTGCACCACTGTCTGCACCAGTGTCTGCACTACTGTCTGCACCACTGTCTGCACCACTGTCTGCACCAGTGTCTGCACTACTGTCTGCACCACTGTCTGCACCACTGTCTGCACCACTGTCTGCACCAGTGTCTGCACCACTGTCTGCACCACTGTCTGCACCACTGTCTGCACCAGTGTCTGCACTACTGTCTGCACCACTGTCTGCACCACTGTCTGCACCACTGTCTGCACCAGTGTCTGCACCACTGTCTGCACCACTGTCTGCACCACTGTCTGCACCAGTGTCTGCACTACTGTCTGCACCACTGTCTGCACCACTGTCTGCACCACTGTCTGCACTACTGTCTGCACCACTGTCTGCACCAGTGTCTGCACCACTGTCTGCACCACTGTCTGCACCACTGTCTGCACCACTGTCTGCACCACTGTCTGCACCACTGTCTGCACCACTGTCTGCACCACTGTCTGCACCAGTGTCTGCACCACTGTCAGCACCAGTGTCTGCACCACTGTCTGCACCACTGTCTGCACCAGTGTCTGCACCACTGTCTGCACCAGTGTCTGCACTACTGTCTGCACCAGTGTCTGCACCAGTGTCTGCACCACTGTCTGCACTACTGTCTGCACCACTGTCTGCACCAGTGTCTGCACCACTGTCTGCACCACTGTCTGCACCACTGTCTGCACCACTGTCTGCACCACTGTCTGCACCACTGTCTGCACCACTGTCTGCACCACTGTCTGCACCACTGTCTGTACTACTGTCTGCACCACTGTCTGCACCACTGTCTGCACCAGTGTCTGCACCACTGTCTGCACCACTGTCTGCACTACTGTCTGCACCAGTGTCTGCACTACTGTCTGCACCACTGTCTGCACCAGTGTCTGCACCAGTGTCTGCACCACTGTCTGCACCACTGTCTGCACCACTGTCTGCACCACTGTCTGCACTACTGTCTGCACCACTGTCTGCACCAGTGTCTGCACCACTGTCTGCACTACTGTCTGCACCACTGTCTGCACCAGTGTCTGCACCACTGTCTGCACCACTGTCTGCACCACTGTCTGCACCACTGTCTGCACCACTGTCTGCACCACTGTCTGCACCAGTGTCTGCACCACTGTCAGCACCAGAGTCTGCACCAGTGTCTGCACCAGTGTCTGCACCACTGTCTGCACCAGTGTCTGCACTACTGTCTGCACCAGTGTCTGCACCAGTGTCTGCACCACTGTCTGCACTACTGTCTGCACCACTGTCTGCACCAGTGTCTGCACCACTGTCTGCACCACTGTCTGCACCACTGTCTGCACCACTGTCTGCACCACTGTCTGCACCACTGTCTGCACCACTGTCTGCACCACTGCCTGCACCACTGTCTGCACCACTGTCTGCACCAGTGTCTGCACCACTGTCTGCACCACTGTCTGCACTACTGTCTGCACCAGTGTCTGCACTACTGTCTGCACCAGTGTCTACACCAGTGTCTGCACCAGTGTCTGCACTACTGTCTGCACCAGTGTCTGCTTAACGTTTACACCCGCGAGATTCGTATAATTCTAGTCGACATTTATCGCGTTTCAGTTTCGGCCAATCAGAGCGTCCCAATTGTAGACCCCCAGTCCAACCGGGTCGTGGCCCAATCAGGGTGTTGAGACTAAGGTGAGGGATGTTGCTAGCTATTAGGGACGAGTTTCGTTTAATTCTAGTCGATATTTATCGAGTTTCAGTTTCGGCCAATCAGAGCGTCCCATTCGTAGACCCATGCCCCTTGGTTCTGATAATTAGTTAGTGACCTTACATTTGTGGCCTATGTATCTATGGTCAAAAAATTAGGAAAATCGTTAGAGCCGTTTTAAATTTGATCACTCACTCACTCCCAGTCATTGTCAACACGGTTTTATTTATACTGTAGGTATGATTCCCTACAGAAAGTAACCTAGCGGTTCCTAATTAGCTACGGCATCCCTTTCTATAATTAAGTTAATATTTTTGCAGTAGTTATAGGCGACATACATTGCTCTAAACCGTCCGCTTATATTATGTATTTTCGGCGCGAATTTTTTATTTAAATTCAAACCTTGCAGTTAGCAACATTTTGGCCAAATTTTGTACATTATTACTGGCTGATGATTTTGTGTAAAAATCGAAACGTTTAACTAATATAGAACTTTTGCATTGTTTCATTTGTTTTTTTCATTTGATTTCATTGTTTTTACGCACTGTAAATATATTATTACCGGAAGATTATCGCGCTTGATCTTTCATACTTTCATTGCGTTTCCATAAATCGATTCCACTTAATATATATATTTTTCTGCGCTTTTTTTATTTGTTTCTAATACAAAAAAATAAAAATAAAATAATTGACATTATATAATAATTTATTTCCATTATTTATATATTTGCGTTTTTTTTAGGGTAAACTTCTAGATTCGGTGTCGTTAACCGGTTCAGACAGGCGTCCCAAATACATCAACGTTCGCAAACTACAAGGGGACGTTAGCGACAAACCGGAAGCGATGTCATTAGAGGATGACACCACTGCTGAGACTGGCGAGTTTATTGAATGGCCTCTATCATTAGTGGAGTACACCAAGTCTAGCACACCTAGTATTAGTTACAGTATAAACCCCGCTATGAGGAATGCCACGAAGGAGGTTAGTGTAAGATCTATTGTCTACAATTAATTCATAATTACATTCTTAGCGAAATCCAATTTTTGAATCAATATGCATAATACGATAAACAAGTAAAAAATTTACTGAGAGGATACTATCATATTTTATAAAGTAGAATGCCTGTTCTATAAAGTAATCACTATATCAATAAAGTAGGGAATTCCTGCCTCCTTAAAACTAGATGGGTTGATTGAACATTGTTACATAAAAAAATTATGGTGGCCCATGATTATCTTAATATCATATTAAATTAAAAAAATAAAAATAAAATTGTGTAAAAAAATTATTTTAAAAAGATTCATGAAAGAAAAAAAATAAAATAAAAATAAGAAAAATAAATAAATAAAAAAAAATAAAAATAAATATAAGAAATAATAAAAAAAAATACTGTTTGCTGGTGACCTTATCAGTATCAACCCATATAAATGTGTTTCATCCTACCAACCCATAAATATCACTTCAAATTTCCCCGTGGCCCATCGATATCAAATTACTTTGACGCTTTTATCTCAGTCATTCTTGGATGGATTTGATGGAAACATTGTTGGTAGATTCAGGGCGGTGGTGTGCAAGTCACATTGGGGCACTTGGTGGGATAAATATTTCTCCATTTGACGCAACACCGCCGCGGCCGCTATGAGGGAGGTGAATACCGCGGCCGCTCCTAAAGCTGCAGGCCATCGCTAACTATATAGGTTAACTTGGGATTCTGGGGGACTTTTCGATGAAGGAACAGACCAAATTTTTTTATTTTCTCACCAGGGGAGCGGCTCGGAATTCTAAGATATTAGAAACTCTAACATTATTAAATCTAACCCTTCGACGGACACGGCGGACAAAAATCCGTCATTTTTTCGACAATTTTAAATTTTTTTTGAAAGGCGCTCTACAGTGGCTCGAAAAAACCCTAGGTTATTGCTTAGCTGACGCCGGGATACGATAGAAGGGATTAATTAGTGAATTCGTTTTTTTTTTTCAAAAAAGATTACCACGCCTTTTTTCCGAAAATGTCCGTCAAAGTTGAAAAAACGGACAAAATGACTTTGCGGGATCCGCTATAACTCGGCTAATATTAATCGTACGGGGACGAAAGTAACGCGGTTGGAAAGGGGAAGAATGGTACTACCTTCGTATCGAATGGGGGTAAGATATTTATTAAAATTTCGGGTGGAAAAAGGGGCTGTAAATTTGTACGTTTTTGTCCCGTCTTTTTTGGAAAACTTATTTCCGAAATGTTTAATTCGACAACGCGGGTAGGAATCCACTAATTCTTTTATGAAACTCGTAGAAGACCATTGGGGCTACGTTCCTATCGAATTGGGGTACAAAAAATATGTCGGCAATAGGGGCCAAAAAGGGCCAGAATTTGTAAAGTAGTTTTTATCGAATAATTTTTTATTTTTAACTTTAGTTGGTTAAGGTACATTCTATACAGTCAATATCCATACGGGGAATTCAAATATGCTATCGGTTTTGCTCCAAGGATGATATTAAAAAAATGAGGGCCAAAATTATAATTTCGCGCTTCAAACTTGCTTCGCGGGAAATCGTCTAGCTCGAAAACTACTTAACTTACTGGAGATTTGTTTACACAGACTTATAGTGCGTTAAATTATCTATCTAAAAGCGTTAATCACAGCGCCGGAGGTATTATAAAACTGGAGCGGCAGGCGATCGTGTGAAATATAATATTTATAAAAAGGGACGAAAATTTTTTTTTTTAACAAATCGCTATTCCATTATAATTTAGCGTATTGCGCCAAAAGTACCTGTAAAAAGTATCAAATTAACTCCGCTATCTTTTACCTTAACATATATAATTAAAATTACGAATTTTAAGGGTCGAAAAATATCGCGTTATTTTGGCCCTTTTTTTTAATTTTTTTGGGGCCAAAAATAACCCCTTCTCAAAAGATTAAGAAAAAAATTACTGCAAAGAATATACCAATTTTATTGAATTTGGACCACCAGAACCGAAGTTAGAGCGATTTTAGTGAAAAAATAAAAGTAATTTTTTTTGCAAAAAAATTAAGAATGGTCAGGTCAATATTGGATTTCGAACCCGCGAACTTAGGTTTCATTAACGTGATTGATAACCACTAGACTATGTGACTAAGAGAATTTGAAATTTTCGAGTGACTATTTTTAAACATAAATAACTTCGGTTCTACAGGGCCGTTTAATCTGAAACTTTTTCATTGGATAGAGGATAGATTTTAGTGTGTGAAATAGGATTAAACTTGGGAAAAGACTTATGTGCACTTAGTGCAAAATGCACTTAAATAGTGAACATTTTTTCGATATTTCAAACACTATTATTTCCAGTTCTATTCATCGTAGAATGTTATTTTTTGGATTAAAATGTAGTTTGGAATGATTTCTAACTATAATCGTAACATTTGTTTAACTTTTTATGTCTATAAAGTGACTTAAAATGTCCATGAATATGGTCCAAAATCGCAAATCCAGATTTATTACATTGGATTTTTGACACTTTTAGCGACTGACACTTGATCATACACCATCGTAGATCGGTAGAGGATAAACATAAGTTTGTTAAATAAGAGCCACCATTCCGATCTGCTAAAGTGCATTTGTATAAATAAGTGTGCAAAAGTGCAAATTAAGTCAAAGTAAATTAATAAAGTCAAATTATATAGTATTGGGTTCTTTTCTTTGCAGATACTTTATTTTCATATTAATATGTTGTTTGAACCTTACTGAGCGCATTAGGGGATATGCGTACAAATAACCGGCCCTTATGAGGCTTCGATTGGGTAAATTAATAAAACATAAGGTTGTATAGCATAATATTCTAAAAACCAGTGTGATATTAAATGCACTTTAAATAATAAATAGAAATCAAATAACAAATGGACCACACAATTAAAAACTCGCACAATTTTGTACTTATTATATCGCTTCAAATTAATTCAACAGTCGATATTTGGGGGAAGGGGGAAGTTACAGTGTGCATTCGGGGGAAGGTTGGTGAACTGCATTTATGCAGTGAATCCAAACTTCCCCCTTTTAGATATCATATACTTAAGACATGCTAGGGTGACGGGGAAATATTTGTTACTGTCACACTTTGCTTCCATTTATCCTATCCTTTATTATTACCCCAGTCAGATAAGAGATAATAAATCAGTAAAAACTAAACTAAACTGTCTTTCATGCAAACAAATTTCTAACTAAAGACGGGTGAATGACCATGACCATGGAAATAATTTTAAATATAATTGTATATCAACTATTTGGGGAGGCTTCCAAGTTAAACCCGAAAACAATTATTTTGTTACATAGTAAATAACGTTGTATGTTCTTCTTCCTCTCATAATAAAATATAAATGAAATATCTCAGATCGCTATGCCCTGTAACATTTCACAACCAAAATATTTAAGTGTGAAAAGTGTAGGCCTACCACACTCCGCCCAAACAACCGCAAACGCATAGCCAACAAATTTAACAAAAGGTTACATACATGTTTTTGGGTTCATGACGAGATGAGTGAAAATTGATCGCGTAATATAAAGTAAAAAATTAAGAGACGGGCTGGCTCTCCTCCACTTTCTTACCCAATGGATATGTTGTTGTAATAATCTAATATTGGGGCGGCTTTCTCTCGGTTAGTTAAATTATAAATTGTCATATTAGGTCAAACATTATAATGTATACTGTTATACACCATGACCTGTAATATAGATTCATTTTCTGATGACACGGACCCCCCCCCCCCCCCCAAACTTTTTCAACAAATCTTTATCATATTGCTTGAAATTTGAAACACAACTAGTTCAACTCACCGTGGTTGTTATCATGAAGCCGGAATTTTCGATTTCGCCTTTAAATTTTATTTATAAGCGTTTTAAAAAAGTGTCTTTTGCGAAATCGCATCCTCTGTATCATTGCCATTCTTCACTTTAGTCGTATTTTTTTCATATCATTGGAAAGCTTGCGTTGTAAGGATTCCAAATATGTAACAATATCTGAATTTCGTTGAGAAATAGCTGAGAAATAGGCGTTCAAAGATTGCAAGAATTATTGTTCACTGTAGGCCATTTATTATATTTAATAAATACACAATATTCTGGAACAATTTGTTTATGTATGATTAGCTACGCAATATAGATATTATATAGGCATACCGCTGTTGCCAACCAACTCATAAAATAAATAACACGTTCTAGAATATTGTGTATTTATTAAATAGAATAAATGGCCTGCAGCGAACAATAATTCTTGCAATCTTTGAACGCCTATATCTCAGCTGTTTCTTAAAGAAAGTCAGATATTGCTACATATTTGGAATCCTTTCAACGCAAGCTTTCTATTGATGTGAAAAAATTACGACTAAAGTGAAGAATGGCAATGATACATACAGAGGGTGCGATTTCGCAAACCATACAATTTCACCACCACCATAGACTCCTTGAAAGTCGCAAATATGCTTCGGAATTCCAGTCTGTAGACTGTTTCACTTTTCATTTGCCATTAACGGTGATAAATGAATGATCATCGACCTTAAAGGAAGTGTATACACACACACACACACCTATACGGGTTAACTATGGATTCTGTGGACAAGCTCACAACCAAGGGATCTGTGGACGTACTTATTTATTAAATATCTAGAGAACTATCCAATGAAAATCCTTCAAATTTTCAAATTAGCTTCCTAATAAGTAATGGGAAATGTTTGCTTTTCAAAATTTAAAATTTTTCCAATATTTCAAAAATCATTTTTTTACATTCACTGTGCGGACATTGCTTTTGGTGACGTCATAATTATGTGTGTTGTGCCTGAGTGTGTTCAGTGATGTCCACAAACCCCAACTGGGGTCAAGACACATACGGAACTTAATGTCCACATTCCACAACTAGTGTAACACATACAGTATATGGGAAAGGAAACTGAAATGCTTTGTTTTTATGCAACTTCATGGATATGATTCTAGTAATTGGACTACTTGGTCGGGTCAGTCCATAGAGATAATGTTCTTTTATTGTTTTTATACACTCGTGAATAATTATTGTAAAAGTTAATATTTCCCTATTAGTTACCTAAGGACTACTTGTGGTACAAGTTTCCTTAGTTTACTCAGTTACTATAACAATGGGTTATCATTTAGTCGATAGCGATAGCGCTGAACAATCCCGCCTGTAAAGCAATGCATACAAGTTAGCATGTAGCAATTTGTTTTGAAAATACTTGCAGTCTCACACAATATACCGTAATACTGCCATCACTGCTCAAAATATTATTTTTTTCTGCGGGAAGACTAATTAATTGTAGGTTGTATATAAATACAAATAGAGTGGCGCACAACAATTAATGATATAACTCTTATCATTCAATTATATTAATTATGAATTTTATGCTTTAAAATTATTTGGACCCTTCTACAGTACGTATTGTAAGAGCAATAGACGCTAAGAATATGTCTTATATAATAAATTAACGAGAACACACCGTTCCAAATACTGTCCATTGCGCACATCTGGGGACATTAGTTTTTGTATTGTTTTTTCTGCAGACCATACGGTATGTAGTTGCAATGGACATTAAGAAATGTTTTTATATATTGACGAAAACACACCGTTCTAAATACTGTCCCTTGCGCACATCTGGGGACATTAGTTTTTGTATTGTTTTTTCTGCAGGCCATACGGTATGTAGTTGCAATGGACATTAAGAAATTTTTTTATTTATTGACTAAAACACACCGTTCTAAATACTGTCCCTTGCGCATATCTGGGGACATTAGTTTTTTTAGTGCTGGGAGTATTATAATAGGCCCTACGTATAGTTGCAATGAATGTTAAGAATATTTAATATATTTAGCAAAAACATACCATTGAAAATACTGTCCTTTACGCACATCTGGGGACATTGGTTTTTCTATAGGTGAGATAGGCTCTACGTGAACCATGTCCTGGAATATAGTGTCGTCATACAGGCACCTACCTGACCCCCCCCCCAGGGTTTTTTCTAAATATGTTAGGGAAATTTCTAAATGAAAATAGCGATTTATAAATTTTTATACTTGTTTAGAAATTGGTCACATAGAGACTAACCAATTCGCGCGGGAAGGTTTTAAACTTTACATGCATTTAACTCAGAATATTATTTCTCATTTTTTCCTTCACTCAAAACCTATCTACACCGTCATTTTTTAATGAATTCGTTTGAAATTTTCAGTGAATGGTCTTGACATATTCACATATTGGCCATTGATCAGAAGACTAATGTTAACTAAAAAAATGAAAAAATATTAACTAAATGTGTTTTATTTTTGGCCGATATTTTCAGATTATCGGCTCAAAACATAACTTACGCTGGAAATTTCAAAATTCTGTCTATAAGTTTTATTGGTTAATGTCAAGACCATTCACTGAAAATTTCAAACGAATTGATTAAGAAATGACGGAGTAGATCGATTTTGAATGAAGGAAAAAATGAGAAATAATATCATATGCACAGTTTCTACTAAATAAAGTGGAGAGGGCTGCTAAGGAGGTTGGATTGCATATAAATGCTACCAAGACCGAATTCATGACCTTTAATGTTGATGGAAACTTGACAACCATTGATAATAATCAACTAAGGAAGGTCGATGACTTCCAGTACCTTGGATCATGGATAGAGTAGCAAAAAGGACATACAAGTTAGGAAAGCAAAGGCTTGGGTAGCTCTATCAAAAATGGATACCATCTGGAAATCAGATCTCTCCAGGCACCTGAAGACTAAGTTCTTTCGAGCCACAGTGTAAAGTGTATTTTTATACGGGGGTAAGACCTGGACACTGACGAAATCACTTTAACAACGAATTGATGGTTGCTACACAAGACTTCTAAGGGCAGCCCTAAACATCAGCTGGAGACAACACATGACAAATGCCGAGCTTTATGGTACAATACCACCTGTATCAACCACCCTCCGTGAACGCTCGACCTAGTAGTAGTTGGAGAATCGGGAATCCTGGAAGGATCTCATTTCCACTGTCCGAGTTCGCCCGACCTAGTAGTAGTAGTAGTAGTAACATTCATTGCAACTATACGTAGGGCCTATTATAATACTCCCAGCACTACAAAAACTAATGTCCCCAGATGTGCGCAAGGGACAGTATTTAGAATGGTGTGATTTCGTCAATATATAAAAACATTTCTTAATGTCCATTGCAACTACATACCGTATGGTCTGCAGAAAAAACAATACAAAAACTAATGTCCCCAGATGTGCGCAAGGGACAGTATTTGGAACGGTGTGTTCTCGTTAATTTATTAATATTATTATATATTCTTAACGTCCATTGCAACTACCTACATAAGTAGAACGTAGGGCATAATATAATACTCTCAGCACTAAAAAACTAATGTCCCCAGATGTGCGCAAGGGACAGTACACTATTTAGAATGGGTGTGTTTTCGTTAATTTATTATAATGTCTATTTCCACTACAGTACGTAGAAGGGTCTAAAAAATTAAAGGTATAAAATTAATGATATAATTAATATAATTGAATGATGTGAATGTAATTTGAATGATAAGAGTTATATCATATATCGTTGTGCTCCACTTTGTTTGTTTAAACATGAATTTAATTAGTGCCCCCGCAGAAAAAAAAAGTAGCAGTGGCCGTATTACGATATTTGTCCACATATTTTTTAAAAGATTTATACATGCTTGTATGCATAGTGCATGCGGGATTGTTTAGCACTATCGACTAAGTGAAAATCCATTGTTATAGTAACTGAGGAAAGTTGCACCACAAGGGGTGCTTAGGTAACTCATAAGGAAATATTAACTTTTACAATTATTCACGAGTGTATAAAAACAATAAAAAAACATTATCTAGGGATTGCCTGAGCTGCATTGTCTCAACGACAGACCTGACTAACTAATCCATAAATAATTGAACATAACACATAACATACTTAATTTCAACCACAAACCGGGGTCGTTAAAAATTAAGCTCACTGGGGACATTGTGACGTCATAAAATGACGTAGATAATGTGTGTATACTTATCACTGTTATAGTGGGGACATCAATATTTACACCCCATACACACCGAACACATACGAGTGCGGCTTAACACAAACAAAGTGGGGACTGAGCCTAAATACGGTGAAATTTCATATTTAGACTAATTTGGCAATGAAGATTTCGAATTTCCAGTCAGAACGTTCTGGGGACGTCCCCAGTTCGCGAAAGGTCCCCAGAACGTGGGTATTGTATGGCACTTACGTCCACAGTATGTAGCGTTAACCAGTGCACTATACGATCTGAAAATCCACCACCCTACATCTACCTACAAATCCTTCTTATCTTCTTGTATTCTAAATAGCTTTGTTTATTACAACTTCTAGCCAATGAAAATGTAGTTACTATAATATAATTTACAGGTGTATGATAATGTGCCTCTCGGTTATGTTGAACCGATCGACATTGAGTACTATTATACATACATGGATCGTTTGCTAGCAGATGATTGGTCGGATGGTGTAGCCAATGAGACGCCCGGGTTAGGGACGTTGTCTGGCCGTGTTGTAGAGGGACCTTCTCTCCCACCGGAGTCTAACCCATACAGTTAGTATTTCTGATACCTAACCTAACCTCTAATGGCTTAGTTTTAACATTATTTGTACTTTCGGTTATTATTTGTACTTTCGGTTATTATTTGTACTTTCGGTCATACCAAATGCACCCAAAAATATAAAGAGGGAGGAGGGGGGGGGGGGGGGTGCTAAGCTCTTGGTCTTTATTTTATGGAATAATCGGGAAAATTGTATTTCTTTAATTAAATCAAATTAAAATCTCATATCCCATTTACAAATTAATCGAACTACATTCCTATTAGCTGACGGTGATAGTGACTTGAATCTTCCACCACAGCTCCGTAAGAAAAGAAAGAGGCGACATAGACATAAAGGGAGGAACAAAAAACGCAGCAAGAAGCGTCGTAGGAAAGATGGTAAGTCTGTACTTCTGTCTGTCTGTCTGTTTGTTTGTCTGTCTTATATTAAACACATTTGAGTAGGCCGATGTTGTAGGTGTCCAACTAACTAGGTGTCGTAGTCCAACTCTGAAGGAAAATTGAATTATTATCGATCTGCCATCTGGTACAGCAGTAATAAATTATTTACAAAATTAATTTGAATATCATCAATGTACTGATACACGACTACCAGAACTGGGTCCTTCTACTTCAGCTACAAGCAAGCCAAATGTATCTGACTGATTTAAAGGTGCCACCTCTACCAGTGTAAAACTTCATTTTAGGTTGTCGCTATTTTCTATGATTGCGATCTTTTTTTTATCACTTTTTTTAAATTGCTAAATAATTCGCTGCTTATATAATTAATAATAATAATATATATAAGAATTTTTTTATTTTTTAAAGAAGATTTTAAAATTACCACCAATCAGCCATCGTATATAATCTGATTGAGAATTTCACGCTGAAATTTCAGCAATTCAATTACAGTGTTTCCATATATCTTGTTTCGTTTTCGAGATATCCTGCATGTTTGTGTTTAAATGGGATCCCGGACCCGATCCCGAAAAACCGGGATCCCGGCGAAAAATACAATCCCGATCCCGACTTTTTTAGAACGGAATCCCGAAGTATAAATAGTTATGTCAGTAAACCAGCCAGTAATCAATTGCAAAATAATTTTAATATAACTTTATCTTACTAATATTTCATAAGTCGCCACATATACTAATAACTCTAAGGAATTTAATACAATATGGCAATCCCGATCCCGAATGATCCCGTAGAGTTATATTCGAGTGTTTTTGTTATTTGTTTATTATTTATTTGAGTGGTAGGCCTACTGTGACTTAGTTCAAGGTTGTTACGTTAATGTCTAATGTTATATTATTATTTTATGCGTATAATTAATTAATTCATCTTTACTTATTGAGTAACTGTGTGTATGGAATTTCTCTAGCCATCTATCATAGCAACTGCCTTTTATTTATACAACATTAGGTTTTTGGCTCCCTCCCTCTCTCTCTTTATATATCAACTACACCAGTTATTTAGTTGTTATACAAACTGTTAGTGTAGTTTAATATGCATTATACCTACGCGGGAACTAAATTATATTGTCAGCGATACAGTTTGGGTTGTTAAACTGTTTCTCTTTTGGATATTTAATTTAAATAACAGGTTGTTTTGTGGATAAGACATAATATGTTTGGATCTGCGTTTAATTAACGCAAAATAATTTATTGTACTGTGGGATCTAATAATAGTTTGATAAATTGAATCTGTGTGGTCAACTTTGATTAATATAATATTTTGTAATGCGATATAGTTTTATTCACTTTGTTTCAGTTTAGTGTAGTAAATTTGTATGTGTTGATTAGTTGGTTTCTAAGTTGAATACATTGTATTAGTGTTGACTGTTCCTGTCTATGGGTCCGCAGCAACCGTCACCAGACCCCTCTCTCTCCCACTACTGTCTGGCCTTTCGCTCATCCTCATGGATGCAACTGATCCACGGCTCGCATCCCGAGCTGCTCGCCCTGGCGGGGGCCGTCGCTCAGCACTGGCCCGCCGGGGTTTGCGAACATCGGTCGGACGGCGCCTGTACCACCTACCGTCTACACGGCAGCCCCATGGGGGACGTGCAAGCACTGCTGCCCCGGAGCAAGGAGGACCTTCAGGAAGTCGTTGTGTTTGTTCGTTTGCTCTGCGCGATCCTGTTTGAACTGTGGAACGCCGGCGGGCGTCTCCTAGTATCCGCTAATCTCTCCCGACTCACCGATAAATCTACTTGGTTCTTTAAACGCGATTCCGATTCCCCGTTGATGCGTCGGCAGCCTTTCGCTCTCGCGTTCATCGGCTCCAACCGGTTGGTTCTCGTAAACGCGCCCGAGAGTCAACCCGCCGTGGTTCGCACCGCCGTGGACCGCGCGTGGCGACTCGGGGTTGCCGAGCAACGTCGGGGCAACCACGGGGAGACGGTTTATATCCTGGCGGGCCACCCCTGGGAGAATAAACGGATCGGGGAGGATGTGGAACAGCTGGTGGGCGCGAGGGAGACAATCATTGAGGTGGTTGGCGAGTTGTTAGGGAGACACTGGGAGGTCTATACTAGTTCCCAGCTTATGTATCAAACAGAAGTTGTTTTCTTTCGATATGTTGATGATGATGTCCCTGAAGCAGTTACTACTGAGTCTGGTGAATTCTTATCTTTTAATTTTATGAAAGGCGATCGATTTCGAGTTATTCCGTCGATTACAGAGGTTGTTGATAACGTTAGGGAGACCATTAAAGATGTCTCCCCTAAGAGTGTATCTAAAGAGGTGTCCACGATTTCTTACTATGAGTTTAAGATGAAAGGTCGGCCGTTTAGTTGCCATGGTGACGAGGGGATTGCATCGCGGTTCATGGTAACCAAGGTTATGGAAGGGGTGGAGGGATTGGGTTGGAGGTTTTCTCAGAGTGTCACGCTACAGCCGTTGGGTAATGATAACAAAGCGATGATGGTGTTTAGACGTTGTAGCAACAAGGCTAGCAGTCCATACCTAGGGTTATCGCTAGGTGGCGCAAGTGACTTTACGATTATTGGTGATTCTGATGGTCTGTCAGAGAAGGTGAAAGATCTCGTAGACTCTATGTGGTCATTGGGAGTAGTCAGTGCAGATAGCGATCGCCATGGTTACCGGGTACTGATGGGGGGTTACCCGTGGCAACAGTTGAACCGTGACAATCAGGGTAAAGAGTTGATTCGTTCGATTTTGTGTCATCTTCTCGAGTTGTTGGAGTCGGAAGGCTGGGAGGTTGCGGGGGCTGGGGACGTTACGTCCTCGTTGGTTCATTCCGGGTCCGTCAATCCGGTTGTTTATCCGCAGGATTCGGATATGTTGTGGTTCCGGCGTTCCGTTCAGTCGGGAACCGGTTGAATGCGAGTTGGTAGTAACTGCATCACCAAAATCTGGCCACATTCGGAAACAAATTAAGATTCAAATTTAAACTAATTTGCTTGAGTTCTGTCTGACTTATTTAGTTACATTTTGAACAATATTTACTTTCAGTTTCTATCAGATAACAATATTTAATTTCAGTTTTTATCAGTGAACAATATTTACTTTCAGTTTTTATCAGTGAACAATTTTTACTTTCAGTTTTTATCAGTGAACAATATTTACTTTCAGTTTCTATCAGAGAACAATATTTAATTTCAGTTTTTATCAGTGAACAATATTTGCTTTCAGTTTCTATCAGAGAACAATATTTAATTTCAGTTTTTATTAGCGAACAATATTTACTTTCAGTTTTTATCAGTGAACAATATTTACTTTCAGTTTCTATCAGAGAACATTATTTAATTTCAGTTTTTATCAATGAACAATATTTACTTTCAGTTTCTATCAGTGAACAATTTTTACTTTCAGTTTTTATCAGTGAACAATATTTACTTTCAGTTTCTATCAGAGAACAATATTTAATTTCAGTTTTTATCAGAGAACAATATTTAATTTCAGTTTTTATCTGTGAACAATATTTGCTTTCAGTTTCTATCAGAGAACAATATTTAATTTCAGTTTTTATTAGCGAACAATATTTACTTTCAGTTTTTATCAGTGAACAATATTTACTTTCAGTTTCTATCAGAGAACATTATTTAATTTCAGTTTTTATCAGTGAACAATATTTACTTTCAGTTTCTATCAGTGAACAATTTTTACTTTCAGTTTTTATCAGTGAACAATATTTACTTTCAGTTTCTATCAGAGAACAATATTTAATTTCAGTTTTTATCAGTGAACAATATTTGCTTTCAGTTTCTATCAGAGAACAATATTTAATTTCAGTTTTTATTAGCGAACAATATTTACTTTCAGTTTTTATCAGTGAACAATATTTACTTTCAGTTTCTATCAGAGAACATTATTTAATTTCAGTTTTTATCAGTGAACAATATTTACTTTCAGTTTCTATCAGAGAACAATATTTAATTTCAGTTTTTATCAGCGAACAATATTTACTTTCAGTTTTTATCAGTGAACAATATCTGCTTTCAGTTTCTATCATAGAACAATATTTACTTTCAGTTTCTATCAGTTTAAGTCTCTAAAAACTTGCGCCACAATGTAAGTTGTTTTTATGCTTGTAAAAATATACATACAAATACGGTCGAAAATCGTCAAAAATAGCGTGACATCATTTGTGCACGGCCCCTTAGCAGCCCTTTCCACTTTATTCAGTAGAAGCTGTGCATCTGCTTGCGTATTAGAGAGCAGGGCGATGTCATCCGCAAAGTCGGTGTCTGTGACTGTAGTTGCCTGATATCTACTACTTCTGCGTTCTTGAAGTGTGAATCCCAGATCTCCACCCTTTGTGGTCGTCCTCATTGCGTAATCCAGTACAATTACAAATAGTAATGGCGCCAATGTGTCACCTTGCAGTACGCCAGCCAGGATTGAGAAGAACTCAGTTTCACAATCTGGTGAGAGTACCTGCGCTTCTGTGTCACAAAATAATAATCCAATGCCAGCTACAATTAATTCTGGTATTCCATAAGCCCTTAGGATTTCCAGCATTTTACCTCTATGGATGGAATCTAATGTTTTCTTTAAGTAAGTTGCTTTTACTCCTATAAAAATGGGCATTGCCACAAAGTAAGTGGCGTTTTATGCATGTAAAAATATACATTGCTACAAGTAAGTTGCCTTTACTCCTGTAAAATTGCATTGTCACAAAGTAAGAAGCTTTTACTCCTGTAGAAATAGACATTATCACATAGGAAGTTGCTTTTACTCCTGTAAAAATATACATTGTCTCAAAGTAAGTTGCCTTTACTCCTGTAAAAATGCATTGTCACAAAGTAAGTTGCTTTTACTCCTGTAAAAATAGACATTATCACATAGGAAGTTGCTTTTACTCCTGTAAAAATATACATTATCACATAGGAAGTTGCTTTTACTCCTGTAAAAATATACATTGTCTCAAAGTAAGTTGCCTTTACTCCTGTAAAAATGCATTGCTACAAAGTAAGTTGCTTTTACTCCTGTAAAAATGCATTGTCACAAAGTAAGTGGCGTTTTATGCCTGTAAAAATATGCAATGCCACAAAATAAGTTGATTTTACTCCTGTAAAAATATACATAGCTACTTAGTAAGTTGCTTTTACTCCTGTAAAAATGCATTGTCACAAAGTAAGTTGCTTTTACTCCTGTAAAAATGCATTGCCACAAAGTAAGTTGCTTTTACTCCTGTAAAAATGCAATGTCACAAAGTAAGTTGCTTTTACTCCTGTAAAAATAGGCATTGCCACAAAGGAAGTTTCTTTTACTCCTGTGAAAAAATGCATTGCCACAAAGTAAGTTGCTTTTACTCCTGTAAAAATAGACATTATCACAAAGTCAGTGGCGTTTTATGCCTGTAAAAATATGCATTGCCACAAAGTAAGTTGCTTTTACTCCTGTAAAAATAGACATTATCACAAAGTAAGTGGCGTTTTATGCCTGAAAAATATACATAGCTACAATGTAAGTTGCTTTTACTCCTGTAAAAATGTATTGTCACAAAGTAAGTTGCTTTTACTCCTGTAAAAATGCATTGCCACAAAGTAAGTTGCTTTTACTCCTGTAAAAATGCAATGTCACAAAGTAAGTTGCTTTTACTCCTGTAAAAATGCATTGCCACAAAGTAAGTTGCTTTTACTCCTGTAAAAATAGACATTATCACAAAGTCAGTGGCGTTTTATGCCTGTAAAAATATGCATTGCCACAAAGTAAGTTGCTTTTACTCCTGTAAAAATAGACATTATCACAAAGTAAGTGGCGTTTTATGCCTGAAAAATATACATAGCTACAATGTAAGTTGCTTTTACTCCTGTAAAAATGCATTGTCACAAAGTAAGTTGCTTTTACTCCTGTAAAAATATGCATTGCCACAAAGTAAGTTGCTTTTACTCCTGTAAAAATATGCATTGCCACAAAGTAAGTTGCTTTTACTCCTGTAAAAATAGACATTATCACAAAGCAAGTTGCTTTTACTCCTGTAAAAATATGCATTGCCACAAAGTAAGTTGCTTTTACTCCTGTAAAAATATGCATTGCCACAAAGTAAGTTGCTTTTACTCCTGTAAAAATAGACATTATCACAAAGTAAGTGGCGTTTTATGCCTGTAAAAATATACAATGCCATAAAATAAGTTGATTTTACTCCTGTAAAAATATACATTGCTACAAAGTAAGTTGCTTTTACTCCTGTAAAAATGCATTGTCACAAAGTAAGTGGCGTTTTATGAATGTAAAAATATACAATGCCACTAAATAAGTTGATTTTACTCCTGTAAAAATATACATTGCTACAAAGTAAGTTGCTTTTCTCCTGTAAAAATGCATTCTCACAAAGTAAGTGGCGTTTTATGAATGTAAAAATATACCATGCCACTAAATAAGTTGATTTTACTCCTGTAAAAATATACATTGCTACAAAGTAAGTTGCTTTTCTCCTGTAAAAATGCATTCTCACAAAGTAAGTGGCGTTTTATGAATGTAAAAATATACCATGCCACTAAATAAGTTGATTTTACTCCTGTAAAAATATACATTGCTACAAAGTAAGTTGCTTTTACTCCTGTAAAAATGCATTGTCACAAAGTAAGTGGCGTTTTATGAATGTAAAAATATACAATCCCACAAAATAAGTTGATTTTACTCCTGTAAAAATATACATTGCTACAAAGTAAGTTGCTTTTACTCCTGTAAAAATGCATTGTCACAAAGTAAGTTGCTTTTACTCCTGTAAAAATAGACATTATCACAAAGTAAGTGGCGTTTTATGCCTGAAAAATATACATAGCTACAATGTAAGTTGCTTTTACTCCTGTAAAAATGCATTGTCACAAAGTAAGTTGCTTTTACTCCTGTAAAAATGCATTGCTACAAAGTAAGTTGCTTTTACTCCTGTAAAAATGCATTGTCACAAAGTAAGTGGCGTTTTATGCCTGTAAAAATATGCAATGCCACAAAATAAGTTGATTTTACTCCTGTAAAAATATACATAGCTACTTAGTAAGTTGCTTTTACTCCTGTAAAAATGCATTGTCACAAAGTAAGTTGCTTTTACTCCTGTAAAAATGCATTGCCACAAAGTAAGTTGCTTTTACTCCTGTAAAAATGCAATGTCACAAAGTAAGTTGCTTTTACTCCTGTAAAAATAGGCATTGCCACAAAGGAAGTTTCTTTTACTCCTGTGAAAAAATGCATTGCCACAAAGTAAGTTGCTTTTACTCCTGTAAAAATAGACATTATCACAAAGTCAGTGGCGTTTTATGCCTGTAAAAATATGCATTGCCACAAAGTAAGTTGCTTTTACTCCTGTAAAAATAGACATTATCACAAAGTAAGTGGCGTTTTATGCCTGAAAAATATACATAGCTACAATGTAAGTTGCTTTTACTCCTGTAAAAATGTATTGTCACAAAGTAAGTTGCTTTTACTCCTGTAAAAATGCATTGCCACAAAGTAAGTTGCTTTTACTCCTGTAAAAATGCAATGTCACAAAGTAAGTTGCTTTTACTCCTGTAAAAATGCATTGCCACAAAGTAAGTTGCTTTTACTCCAGTAAAAATAGACATTATCACAAAGTCAGTGGCGTTTTATGCCTGTAAAAATATGCATTGCCACAAAGTAAGTTGCTTTTACTCCTGTAAAAATAGACATTATCACAAAGTAAGTGGCGTTTTATGCCTGAAAAATATACATAGCTACAATGTAAGTTGCTTTTACTCCTGTAAAAATGCATTGTCACAAAGTAAGTTGCTTTTACTCCTGTAAAAATATGCATTGCCACAAAGTAAGTTGCTTTTACTCCTGTAAAAATATGCATTGCCACAAAGTAAGTTGCTTTTACTCCTGTAAAAATAGACATTATCACAAAGCAAGTTGCTTTTACTCCTGTAAAAATATGCATTGCCACAAAGTAAGTTGCTTTTACTCCTGTAAAAATATGCATTGCCACAAAGTAAGTTGCTTTTACTCCTGTAAAAATAGACATTATCACAAAGTAAGTGGCGTTTTATGCCTGTAAAAATATACAATGCCATAAAATAAGTTGATTTTACTCCTGTAAAAATATACATTGCTACAAAGTAAGTTGCTTTTACTCCTGTAAAAATGCATTGTCACAAAGTAAGTGGCGTTTTATGAATGTAAAAATATACAATGCCACTAAATAAGTTGATTTTACTCCTGTAAAAATATACATTGCTACAAAGTAAGTTGCTTTTCTCCTGTAAAAATGCATTCTCACAAAGTAAGTGGCGTTTTATGAATGTAAAAATATACCATGCCACTAAATAAGTTGATTTTACTCCTGTAAAAATATACATTGCTACAAAGTAAGTTGCTTTTCTCCTGTAAAAATGCATTCTCACAAAGTAAGTGGCGTTTTATGAATGTAAAAATATACCATGCCACTAAATAAGTTGATTTTACTCCTGTAAAAATATACATTGCTACAAAGTAAGTTGCTTTTACTCCTGTAAAAATGCATTGTCACAAAGTAAGTGGCGTTTTATGAATGTAAAAATATACAATCCCACAAAATAAGTTGATTTTACTCCTGTAAAAATGTACATTGCTACAAAGTAAGTTGCTTTTACTCCTGTAAAAATGCATTGTCACAAAGTAAGTTGCTTTTACTCCTGTAAAAATAGACATTATCACAAAGTAAGTGGCGTTTTATGCCTGAAAAATATACATAGCTACAATGTAAGTTGCTTTTACTCCTGTAAAAATGCATTGTCACAAAGTAAGTTGCTTTTACTCCTGTAAAAATATGCATTGCCACAAAGTAAGTTGCTTTTACTCCTGTAAAAATAGTCATTATCACAAAGCAAGTTGCTTTTACTCCTGTAAAAATATGCATTGCCACAAAGTAAGTTGCTTTTACTCCTGTAAAAATATGCATTGCCACAAAGTAAGTTGCTTTTACTCCTGTAAAAATAGACATTATCACAAAGTAAGTGGCGTTTTATGCCTGTAAAAATATACAATGCCATAAAATAAGTTGATTTTACTCCTGTAAAAATATACATTGCTACAAAGTAAGTTGCTTTTACTCCTGTAAAAATGCATTGTCACAAAGTAAGTGGCGTTTTATGAATGTAAAAATATACCATGCCACTAAATAAGTTGATTTTACTCCTGTAAAAATATACATTGCTACAAAGTAAGTTGCTTTTCTCCTGTAAAAATGCATTCTCACAAAGTAAGTGGCGTTTTATGAATGTAAAAATATACCATGCCACTAAATAAGTTGATTTTACTCCTGTAAAAATATACATTGCTTCAAAGTAAGTTGCTTTTCTCCTGTAAAAATGCATTCTCACAAAGTAAGTGGCGTTTTATGAATGTAAAAATATACCATGCCACTAAATAAGTTGATTTTACTCCTGTAAAAATATACATTGCTACAAAGTAAGTTGCTTTTACTCTTGTAAAAATGCATTGTCACAAAGTAAGTGGCGTTTTATGAATGTAAAAATATACCATGCCACTAAATAAGTTGATTTTACTCTTGTAAAAATATACATTGCTACAAAGTAAGTTGCTTTTACTCCTGTAAAAATGCATTGTCACAAAGTAAGTTGCTTTTACTCCTGTAAAAATAGACATTATCACAAAGTAAGTGGCGTTTTATGCCTGAAAAATATACATAGCTACAATGTAAGTTGCTTTTACTCCTGTAAAAATGCATCGTCACAAAGTAAGTGGCGTTTTATGCATGTAAAAATATACAATCCCACAAAATAAGTTGATTTTACTCCTGTAAAAATATACATTGCTACAAAGTAAGTTGCTTTTACTCCTGTAAAAATGCATTGTCACAAAGTAAGTGGCGTTTTATGCATGTAAAAATATACAATCCCACAAAATAAGTTGATTTTACTCCTGTAAAAATATACATTGCTACAAAGTAAGTTGCTTTTACTCCTGTAAAAATGCATTGTCACAAAGTAAGTGGCGTTTTATGAATGTAAAAATATACAATCCCATAAAATAAGTTGATTTTACTCCTGTAAAAATATACATTGCTACAAAGTAAGTTGCTTTTACTCCTGTAAAAATGCATTGTCACAAAGTAAGTGGCGTTTTATGAATGTAAAAATATACAATCCCACAAAATAAGTTGATTTTACTCCTGTAAAAATATACATTGCTACAAAGTAAGTTGCTTTTACTCCTGTAAAAATGCATTGTCACAAAGTAAGTGGCGTTTTATGCATGTAAAAATATACAATCCCACAAAATAAGTTGATTTTACTCCTGTAAAAATATACATTGCTACAAAGTAAGTTGCTTTTACTCCTGTAAAAATGCATTGTCACAAAGTAAGTGGCGTTTTATGAATGTAAAAATATACAATCCCATAAAATAAGTTGATTTTACTCCTGTAAAAATATACATAGCTACAAAGTAAGTTGCTTAATTACTCTTGTAAAAATGCATTGTCACAAAGTAAGACGCGTTTTATGCATGTAAAAATATACAATCCCACAAAATAAGTTGATTTTACTCCTGTAAAAATATACATTGCTACAAAGTAAGTTGCTTTTACTCCTGTAAAAATGCATTGTCACAAAGTAAGTGGCGTTTTATGCATGTAAAAATATACAATCCCACAAAATAAGTTGATTTTACTCCTGTAAAAATATACATTGCTACAAAGTAAGTTGCTTTTACTCCTGTAAAAATGCATTGTCACAAAGTAAGTGGCGTTTTATGAATGTAAAAATATACAATCCCACAAAATAAGTTGATTTTACTCCTGTAAAAATATACATAGCTACAAAGTAAGTTTCTTAATTACTCTTGTAAAAATGCATTGTCACAAAGTAAGACGCGTTTTATGCATGTAAAAATATACAATCCCACAAAATAAGTTGATTTTACTCCTGTAAAAATATACATTGCTACAAAGTAAGTTGCTTTTACTCCTGTAAAAATGCATTGTCACAAAGTAAGTGGCGTTTTATGCATGTAAAAATATACATTGCTACAAAGTAAGTTGCTTTTACTCCTGTAAAAATGCATTGCCACAAAGTAAGTTGCTTTTACTCCTGTAAAAATATACATTGCTACAAAGTAAGTTGCTTTTACTCCTGTAAAAATGCATTGTCACAAAGTAAGTGGCGTTTTATGCATGTAAAAATATGCAATGCCACAAAATTAGTTGATTTTACTCATGTAAAAATATACATAGCTACTTAGTAAGTTGCTTTTACTCTTGTAAAAATGCATTGTCACAAAGTAAGTTGCTTTTACTCCTGTAAAAATGCATTGCCACAAAGTAAGTTGCTTTTACTCCTGTAAAAATGCAATGTCACAAAGTAAGTTGCTTTTACTCCTGTAAAAATGCATTGCCACAAAGTAAGTTGCTTTTACTCCTGTAAAAATAGACATTATGACAAAGTCAGTGGCGTTTTATGCCTGTAAAAATATGCATTGCCACAAAGTAAGTTGCTTTTACTCCTGTAATAATAGACATTATCACAAAGTAAGTGGCGTTTTATGCCTGAAAAATATACATTGCTACAATGTAAGTTGCTTTTACTCCTGTAAAAATGCATTGTCACAAAGTAAGTTGCTTTTACTCCTGTAAAAATGCATTGTCACAAAGTAAGTTGCTTTTACTCCTGTAAAAATATGCATTGCCACAAAGTAAGTTGCTTTTACTCCTGTAAAAATATACATTACCACAAAGCAAGTTGCTTTTACTCCTGTAAAAATATGCATTGCCACAAAGTAAGTTGCTTTTACTCCTGTAAAAATAGACATTGCCACAAAGGAAGTTTCTTTTACTCCTGTAAAAATAGACATTATCACAAAGTAAGTAGCGTTTTATGCCTGTAAAAATATACATAGCTACAATGTAAGTTGCTTTTACTCCTGTAAAAAAGCATTGTCACAAAGTAAGTTGCTTTTACTCCTGTAAAAATATGCATTGCCACAAAGTAAGTTGCTTTTACTCCTGTAAAAATAGACATTATCACAAAGGAAGTTGCTTTTACTCCTGTAAAAATATGCATTGCCACAAAGTAAGTTGCTTTTACTCCTGTAAAAATAGACATTATCACAAAGCAAGTTGCTTTTACTCCTGTAAAAATATGCATTGCCACAAAGTAAGTTGCTTTTACTCCTGTAAAAATAGGCATTGCCACAAAGGAAGTTTATTTTACTCCTGTGAAAATATGCATTGCCACAAAGGAAATTTATTTTACTCCTATAAAAATAGGCATTGCCACAAAGGAAGTTTCTTTTACTCCTATAAAAATAGGCATTGCCACAAAGTCTTTTACTCCTGTAAAAATATGCATTGCCACAAAGGAAGTTTCTTTTACCCATATAAACTAGGCATTGCCACAAAGGAAGTTTCTTTTACTCCTATAAAAATAGGCATTGTCACAAAGTAAGTTGCTTTTACTCCTGTAAAAATATGCATTGCCACAAAGTAAGTGGCGTTTTATGCCTGATGCGTGTTGAACGCAAGGGGGTGGTCGCTAGACCCAATCCGTCCTTACCCAGGGGAGTGCTAACAGGCTCTCCTTTCTTACAACACAATAATGATATTCGCGACCAGTTGCCTATTTATCTACACATGCAATCGCTACCTAGATGGTGTGAGCCGAAGTTTAATCTCTTCAAAAATTATGTCACTTAATTTATCGATTATAGCGCCACGGCCTATATGAAAGCAAATTTAAAACCAATTTTTCGTATATTTAATAATTTGTTTTCTGATTTAAATTTTAATAGTTATACCGGAAAATGGTGGGAAAATTTGTACATTCAGAATTTAAAACCACTACCGGTATTACAGTAACCTAAACTGTAAACCACGTTATCTGATCATAATAATTCCTCAGAAACTTATATTTTACCTCTTTCATCCCATGGGGGCGATAATATAAAGACTAGTTGAATCAGTGGGAGCAAACCTTGGGTTAGTAGCCACCCCTGCCTTCGGGTGGCAGCTATCGAAAGAGGAGTCTTCGGGTTGCCTCCGGCCTCGACCGACTCTGCCTTATTTTCATTTCTGGGAGGAAAACTGTGATATTTTATTTTGTCAAGATGCAAATCTTAAAGTCCGCAAATCTTAAATTCAATTATAAAATTGTTAAATTATTTTATTTCCAGATAAATCATCGCATAAGAAGAAGAAACGGAAACGATCGGTTCGACATCCGGTTTCCGGCTCCGGACGTCCGGTTTCCGGCTCCGCCCGTGATTCCGACCGGAGTTCAGATTACTGGTACACGTCGTCCTACACATTGGAGAGTTTCTCGGAGGGCAGCGAGTCGGGAATGGAGCTGACCGAGTCGGTAATCGAGAGACTTCGAGAGAAACGACTGGAGTCGGGGAGGTTAACGAGGAACGCAGTCACCGAGGCAGTGGGTCAGTTGGGAGTTATTCAAATACAAGCGATTACTACAAACAATAAAGCTGTAACCTGTTCTATTCACTTTAGTTTATTGTTTTGGTTAGACTAACATACCAATGTCCCCCCCCCCCTGACTCAATTATTTTTAATATTACATTCAATATTATAATAAATTGTATTTAATTTACATTACAGTATTTAAATGTTTGGTAACCTAGACAAAGGTTTCTACGGTTGAAATATTTAACGCTCATACCAATTATTACATTCATTTAAACGGTAATTTTTATAGCATGGCTATAACTATAACTATTTATAGTTAATATTTTGTACTTTTTAGGTTCAGATATCGATAGAATTCCAACTCGCCGTGTTTCCACTCCCAGCTCGTTGCGCCACCGTGCTACGCCACACCGCCATAGAACGCCGCCACCACGCCACCGGTCCCCCACAACCTCCAGGAAGGGTCGCCGTTGGTCCTCACCCTCCTCCCTCGGTAGCCATAGCAACCGGAGACGCTACTCCAGGTCGCGTAGTTACTCTAGCGATTACTCGTATTCCGACTACAACAGATCGCGGTCTCGCTCCTATTCCAGGTCTATAACCTACCGTAGACGCGAGAGGTTAGTACTAATACACTGTATAGTGTAGAATCAACAGTTAGCTATAGCTACCACAATTCGCGAAATATAAGCCACAATTCGCGAAATATAAGCCACAATTCGCGAAATATAAGCCACAATTCGCGAAATATAAGCCACAATTCGCGAAATATAAGCCACAATTCGCGAAATATAAGCCACAATTCGCGAAATATAAGCCACAATTCGCGAAATATAAGCCACAATTCGCGAAATATAAGCCACAATTCGCGAAATATAACCCCCAATTCGCGAAATATAAGCCACAATTCGCCACTTATATCAGAATTCGCTTCAACCACACAATTCGCCACATTTCAACCACAATTTGCCACATATAAACCACAATTTGCCACATATAAACCACAATTCGCCACATATAAGCCACAATTCGCAAAATATAAAACACAATTCGCAACAAAAATGCCACAATTCGAAACAAAAATGCCACATTTCGCCACATATAAACCACAATTCGCCATATATATAGCAAAATTCGCAACAAAAACGCCACAATTTGCCACATACGACAATTAACCCCAGATATGCCTCAATTTGCCACATACAGTACAGGCCACCAGAAAACGCAGATTTGTTCGAATGTGAACACATTTGATCAAATGTGTACCAGTGTAATGTGATGTTGTTGAACGGGACAATTGAACATAATTGAACATATTTGAATTGCCAACAACCAAAATTTTTTCGCCAAAGGATACAATTGAATACTTTTGAAAAGCTTAGTAACCTGGAAACTCTCTGTAGTTTGCCGCGAACTGTCACTCACTGGAGCTGGAAATGCGATAAGGATTTTGTTTACCTTTATAGAGTGCGGTTAATGGTGTCTAGTAGGCAGGCCTATAGTTAGTGATGTTAAGGCATCTTCTGGTGTTTCTCTGTGCCCTCTCGGTGTCAGACTAATGGCGCGACATCTCCCTGCACTAAATTAATTATTCAATGTAGTATAGGCTCCTCCATCCATATACCAACCCACTCCCATACACTCCAAGAACCTCCATGTGGTCTTGTATGTAGTTCTCTCTCTACCAATACAGCCCATGTCCGCAATGTTACGCCCTGGGGGCTCTCTCATCTACCTGATATCAGACATACAGGCGCACCACACAAAGCTTTTGTTGGTCCCAGCAAGTAAGTCAGCCTCCTGCTGTGGGCTCTAGAAGATAACTCGCCATTGAATTAGTGTAGTGATCTGCCAATCAGGTGACTTGATCAAATGTGTTCACTTGTGATCACATTTGATGAAATCTGCTTTTTCTGGTGGCCTGTACTGTATATAACTGCAATAAGCCCCAGAAATGCCACCAACGTTCGGACTTGGATATATCCAAGTCCGAAATTTATAAGTTTCAAATAATAATCAACATTATTTCGTAATTGATTTTATAATTTATAATTAGAACGATTGGAACAATAAATTTGTTTTATTCAACTGAATGGAATATAAATAAATATTTAATCGAGTTTCTCTGTCATCTCGGGGACTGCGTTGAATAAATCCTCTACGAGTCCGTAGTCGGCAACCTGGAATATCGGAGCCTCCGGGTCCTTGTTGATGGCCACTATCGTCTTGGAGTCCTTCATACCGGCGAGATGCTGGATGGCCCCCGATATACCCACAGCGATGTACAGCTCGGGGGCCACTATCTTACCGGTCTGTCCGATCTGCATGTCGTTAGGTACGAAACCTATGGGGAGGTAGAAACGGGGTTGTAATAGGGAGGTCGTGGGTTCGAACCCAATGGACGGTGTAATAGGGAGGTCGTGGGTTCGAACCCAATGGGCGGTGTAATAGGGAGGTCGTGGGTTCGAACCCAATGGGCGGTGTAATAGGGCGGTGTAATAGGGAGGTCGTGGGTTCGAACCCAATGGGCGGTGTAATAGGGCGGTGTAATAGGGAGGTCGTGGGTTCGAACCCAATGGGCGGTGTAATAGGGAGGTCGTGGGTTCGAACCCAATGGGCGGTGTAATAGGGAGGTCGTGGGTTCGAACCCAATGCGCGGTGTAATAGGGAGGTCGCGGGTTCGAACCCAATGGGCGGTGTAATAGGGAGGTCGTGGGTTCGAACCCAATGGGCGGTGTAATAGGGCGGTGTAATAGGGAGGTCGTGGGTTCGAACCCAATGGGTGGTGTAATAGGGCGGTGTAATAGGGAGGTCGTGGGTTCGAACCCAATGGGCGGTGTAATAGGGAGGTCGTGGGTTCGAACCCAATGGGCGGTGTAATAGGGAGGTCGTGGGTTCGAACCCAATGGGCGGTGTAATAGGGAGGTCGCGGGTTCGAACCCAATGGGCGGTGTAATAGGGAGGTCGTGGGTTCGAACCCAATGGGCGGTGTAATAGGGAGGTCGTGGGTTCGAACCCAATGGGTGGTGTAATAGGGCGGTGTAATAGGGAGGTCGTGGGTTCGAACCCAATGGGCGGTGTAATAGGGAGGTCGTGGGTTCGAACCCAATGGGTGGTGTAATAGGGCGGTGTAATAGGGAGGTCGTGGGTTCGAACCCAATGGGCGGTGTAATAGGGCGGTGTAATAGGGAGGTCGTGGGTTCGAACCCAATGGGCGGTGTAATAGGGAGGTCGTGGGTTCGAACCCAATGGGTGGTGTAATAGGGAGGTCGTGGGTTCGAACCCAATGGGCGGTGTAATAGGGAGGTCGTGGGTTCGAACCCAATGGGTGGTGTAATAGGGCGGTGTAATAGGGAGGTCGTGGGTTCGAACCCAATGGGCGGTGTAATAGGGAGGTCGTGGGTTCGAACCCAATGGGTGGTGTAATAGGGCGGTGTAATAGGGAGGTCGTGGGTTCGAACCCAATGGGCGGTGTAATAGGGCGGTGTAATAGGGAGGTCGTGGGTTCGAACCCAATGGGTGGTGTAATAGGGCGGTGTAATAGGGAGGTCGTGGGTTCGAACCCAATGGGCGGTGTAATAGGGAGGTCGTGGGTTCGAACCCAATGGGCGGTGTAATAGGGAGGTCGTGGGTTCGAACCCAATGGGCGGTGTAATAGGGAGGTCGTGGGTTCGAACCCAATGGGCGGTGTAATAGGGAGGTCGTGGGTTCGAACCCAATGGGCGGTGTAATAGGGAGGTCGTGGGTTCGAACCCAATGGGCGGTGTAATAGGGAGGTCGTGGGTTCGAACCCAATGGGCGGTGTAATAGGGCGGTGTAATAGGGAGGTCGTGGGTTCGAACCCAATGGGTGGTGTAATAGGGCGGTGTAATAGGGAGGTCGTGGGTTCGAACCCAATGGGCGGTGTAATAGGGCGGTGTAATAGGGAGGTCGTGGGTTCGAACCCAATGGGTGGTGTAATAGGGCGGTGTAATAGGGAGGTCGTGGGTTCGAACCCAATGGGCGGTGTAATTGGGAGGTCGTGGGTTCGAACCCAATGGGCGGTGTAATGGGGAGGTCGTGGGTTCGAATCCCACAGACGGCCAAATTCAAAATCATTTTTTTTATTGGTAAGAAAATTTTACTCAAATTAAATATAAATTCAGTAACTAAGTTTATACAGTTAATATTAATGGACTAGAGGTATAAGGTGAGAGCTTAAAGAAAAACAATAAATAAAGCTATAAGTAACTAACCGGCGTCGACCGCGGCACGCGACGCCCCCACCGCGGCCCCGAGTTTATCCGCTAGTTTATTCAACAAGCCGAAGTTCTCGCCGTTCTTCATCCCACGGCCCCCCGATATAACGACCCGAGCCGAGGTCAGTTCGGGTCTGTCGCTACTGGAGAGTTGGGCGCCTGTCCAGGTCGAGGTCCCGGTGCAATCATCGGTGGACGGGGAGACAGTTGCCGGGGCGACGGTTGCCGGGGTCGGGGAGACATCGTCAGTCGCATCGAACGCGGTACCCCGGACAGTGAGGACCTACGGGCGGTCATAGTCATAGTGACGGGTGGTCATTACTCTATTTATTGTCTACCTACCGGTACAAATTTAATATAGTACGAGTTTCCACTCGTTGGCATTTTAACACTCGCTTCGCTCGTGCTAAAACATGCCAACTCGGACAGAATAGTTGAATTTCGCTAAATTGAAAATGAGTGAAAAAAAGCTGTGTTTTCCGCTTACTTTTTTTTAAATCGAATAATAGTCCTTTCTCCAAGTCGTAGTATAGAAATAGAACTTTACATAACTTGAAGTAAATACCGGTAGTTTTATTTCACTAAATTGACCACTGGCGTGGCGTCGTGGCGACGTCTTACAACTAATCAACACTTTACCTTAACGGAATCCAGAGAGCGGAGTGTCTGAACTGCGTTCCCTGCGTACACGTTCCTAACAAACGTTCCTTCATCATGCACCTCGGTCACATCCGATATGGGAGCGACATCCAACACAGCCGCAACCCGGGGTATTAGATTCTTACCGAAAGCCGACGCCCCAGCAATGATGTGCGAGAATGGAGTCTCTTTGTGCGTTGCTGTCACTACCGGTGTTATCGCCTCCGGTAAGAATCCTTTAAACTCCGGACTGTCTGCTACTAGCACTTTGTTTACTCCGGGTATCTTAGCGACGGCATCCACGGCTTCCTGACAACCGGTCCCGGCGACCAGACAGACAATATCGCCGCCTAGCCGAGTTGCCGCAGTGACCGCGTTCCGAGTGAGTGGGACTACTGAGTCGTTGGTGTGTTCCGCTATCACTAGAGTTGATGCAGGTCGGTTGCTAGGGTGCACCAGCCGAGCGCTGGCTCGCGGTCTAGGTAGTCTGCAGGCCGTAAGACGGTACATGTTGAACGTAACGCTACTGCACCGGTAATGCTAGCTTAGGCCTACTCCTGTACACTGCAAACTATCAGACTATTACAGAAATAAATAAGAACTGTGGCAGTATGCGTATCACTGGAGCTCTGCTCAAGTTCCTGCAGTTTTTAGTTTGTTTGTTTGTGGCTGCCTGGCTGGGTAGAATGTTTGAACACTAATAAGTCGGCCAAACATGGATGAAATGGAAGCAAACTTAAACTTATTACACATGTAGTCTCTCAAAACTCTAGAAATTCTACACACAGACAGACTTCTATAGTTCCTCTATATGCCGCTTGGGGGCATATTGACAGAAACGTCACGATTGGGTTTGTTTATACTAAAATGGCCACATCAATGACGAAAATCGTAATTAGTGCTTTAAAATTATTTGAAATAAATGCAATTCCTTGTAATCTTCTAACTCCTTTTTGCGAAAAAGATAAATTAGCTGATTGTACACGTTAATAATTGTTACTTATTTGTATTAAAATTACTTTTTTTTATCTTTGATATTTATTTTTTTCCCTCAGGTCGTTCTCCCGGGATCTCTCGTCGCATAGCGACCGTAGCAGACGGCACGGCCGCTCGCGACGGTATTCGTCGTCGCCTGGATCGGTGTACGGAATCCATGAGGAACGAGGAAGGAACGGTGAGGAACGCCGACGAAATGGAGAGGAACGTGGACGAAACGCCAACCGGCCATCCATATCCGTCCCTATTGGAGCAAGTTACTATGACGACGCTGAGAAACAGTTGCAAAGCCATTGTGAGTGACCCCTAGCTCACCTCTCTTATTATTTATTATTGCTATTTTATAGTGTGTTGTGTATCCTTATTTGGAGCTGCAATCAATAGATCCAATTGTGGGGCGAGCCACGAAGTTGGCGGAGCCTTAGCGAATTGACACTGTTAGGGGGTGGGTCAATTTATGCAAATAGTTGTCGTTGTCGTCGTCGTCGTCGTCGTTGTCGTCGTCGTTACGATTTTGACATGCTAATAACTTTGTCGGATTTAAAGCTGCCAAGTTGAAAATTTGTAGGTATCAATATGAGCAAAAGTTGAGATTTTTGAGAGACTTTCAGACACCATCAGTGCAATGGTCTCCCGCTAGAGGGCCACATGTCTAAACATTAAATGGCCACCCATTTCTTTGCTTTTAATCCGTTTAAGCTGAAACTTGGGAAGTATGTACTAGACCATTAGCTGTAAATTTCAAAGGAGGCTAATCTGTCTGCAGTTCTCCAGTCTGCCGCTAGAGGGCGAAATGTCCCGAATGTGAAATTATTCTTCCATTTAGTTGTTTATGATCTGATTACGCTGAAACTTGTCATATATGTACTAGATGACATCCTGAGTCTTTGTGTGGATTGTAATCGGTCCGAAGTTTTCCAGTCTGCCGGTAGAGGGCCACATGTCTAAACATTAAATGGCCACCCATTTCTTTGCTTTTAATCCGTTTAAGCTGAAACTTGGGAAGTATGTACTAGACCATTAGCTGTAAATTTCAAAGGAGGCTAATCTGTCTGCAGTTCTCCAGTCTGCCGCTAGAGGGCGAAATGTCCCGAATGTGAAATTATTCTTCCATTTAGTTGTTTATGATCTGATTACGCTGAAACTTGTCATATATGTACTAGATGACATCCTGAGTCTTTGTGTGGATTGTAATCGGTCCGAAGTTTTCCAGTCTGCCGGTAGAAGGCCACATGTCTAAACATTAAATGGCCACCCATTTCTTTGCTTTTAATCCGTTTAAGCTGAAACTTGGGAAGTATGTACTAGACCATTAGCTGTAAATTTCAAAGGAGGCTAATCTGTCTGCAGTTCTCCAGTCTGCCGCTAGAGGGCGAAATGTCCCGAATGTGAAATTATTCTTCCATTTAGTTGTTTATGATCTGATTACGCTGAAACTTGTCATATATGTACTAGATGACATCCTGAGTCTTTGTGTGGATTGTAATCGGTCCGAAGTTTTCCAGTCTGCCGGTAGAGGGCCACATGTCTAAACATTAAATGGCCACCCATTTCTTTGCTTTTAATCCGTTTAAGCTGAAACTTGGGAAGTATGTACTAGACCATTAGCTGTAAATTTCAAAGGAGGCTAATCTGTCTGCAGTTCTCCAGTCTGCCGCTAGAGGGCGAAATGTCCCGAATGTGAAATTATTCTTCCATTTAGTTGTTTATGATCTGATTACGCTGAAACTTGTCATATATGTACTAGAAGACATCCTAAGTCTTTGTGTGGACAGTAATCGGTCCGGAGTTTTCGAGTCTGCCGCTAGAGGGCGAAATGTAGGAAAGTGATAACCTTCGCGAATTCCTTGATCTTAATCTATTTAAGCTGAATTTTGGAATATACAGTACCGGTATGTACTAGACCACATGCCTCGTCTTTGTGAGGAAGGTGATCGATCCGTAGTTCTTTAATATGCCGCTAGAGGGCTAAATGTATGAAATTGAAAACCTTCCAACATTTCG
This sequence comes from Nemertoderma westbladi, assembly GCA_032718475.1. NCBI lineage: Eukaryota > Metazoa > Xenacoelomorpha > Nemertodermatida > Nemertodermatidae > Nemertoderma > Nemertoderma westbladi. Next base: position 35,660 of record JAUCBJ010003120.1, read on the forward strand.
TTATTTATGATCCGTCAATCGGAAACTTGGTAGATATGTAATAGACCATAGGCTGTGGCTTTGTAGGGAAACTAATCCTTCCTTCTTCAGTTACCCAGTCTCCCGCTAGAGGGTTAACGTTTTCCGGGAAAATCTTCTCCTATGTTTTTATAATCCTTTCGAGTTGATACTTAGCATTAACTCATTTCACGTGCTGCGCGAAGGCCCCACTTCGTGTATTGTATGGATGGTCCTGATTCCAAATCATTTTCATGGCGCATACACCAGGATATTTCGAATGGTTAGGCTGTAAAGCCTATAGGTTATGTTGGACAATACCTATACATTGTTTGGTCTATTTCTTATTGTTTTTAATAATAATGAAATGTTGTGGGTTGGAGTGACGGCGAATTAAATATATAATAATGTAATAGAACAGTATGATAATGCTCTCCATAGCGAAAATTCAACCGACCATGTGGGGGTTCGAACCCGGTAACTAGGTTTCAAACTTTCCGGTTATCATCAGCCGGGTGTGTGTGTCCTAAGGCAACTGAGCCACCAGGACGGATGACGAATTATTTCGCTATGGAGTGGGCTATCATATATTGGCCTTTAAGATCACTCCAAGAGAAGTACAACGTTATTCCTGTGCTCTGCCGGTAACGACTAACTTGCCTCAAAGAATGACTATTATACAGTGTTGTAGAAACCACTGTAACCCCGTATGCCTGGCCCAGGCTGTTAATTAATAATAATAAGTGAATTGTTGTGGGGTGAGTGACGGTGAATTAAATTATTTATTAATATAATACAGTGTGTGTGGCAGCACATAAGGTCTGTAATATTGGGCATTAAAATATTGAGGGCGTCTGTGTGGAGGCTGTTGTTGTGTTGAGTTAATGGAGAAAAATAACCGCCAACACCAATACTGTTTAGTGTTTGCTCGTTGCAAACACTAAACAATTATAAGTTAGGTGGCCAAAGGCAAGGCCCATGTGAAGAATACCAGACTTTCTGCCGTTATATTTCAGTTTGCAGTTACCCCCATGTGAAGAATACCAGGTTTTCACCAAAAACACAGGTTACAGAAGGGCTTAATCTAACCAAAACAATAAACTAATTAGTATATGTACAGGTTATAAGACAGAAATAAGCGCTATAAAACACTTAATAAAGATAAATTAAAAAATATAAAAAATCTTCATATATAAAATTCCAATAAAAAGTCGACCGATTAGTGAAATCCTGGTATTCTTCACATGGGCGCAAGGCAACCTCACTTATTCATCAATTTATGAGTTTCTCCTTCTTTTTTTCAATAAATCTTTGTTATTTATTTGTTTAGCTACAACGGTCGGGGACTACTCTTACCACCATTCAACCAATCACATCTCCCCGTCGCGCCAACCCACTGTGACCCTCACCTCGTTGGGTAGCAACCCGCCAAGGGGTCTCCCCAACCCATGTACGGGTCTCCACCTCATCCACCCGTCGCCGTTGGCAACCGGGGTGGTCGAGCGGGGCGAGAACGCGATGACGTTCTCGTTCGAGGAACTCTCGGAGATTCCGCTTCCCGATCCCGTCGAGGTCCGTCGATACGTCGTCAGCAGCCCCCCGCCGGAGTCTCCGGGCCCCGGCGGCTTCCTATTGGTGGATCCCAAGGTTGCCGTGGCAGCGGCCGCAGCCGCCGGTCTAACGCGCGTGGGCGTGGGTGGCGAGGTGCGCGACGGTCCCATAACCTACACCCCCGACCAAGTGGAGCAGTACAAAGAGCTGGCTGCTAAGGTAAACAAAGTGGCTGCTAATGTAAACAAACTGGCTGCTAAGGTAAACACACTGGCTGCTATGGTAAACAAACTGGCTGCTAAGGTAAAAAAACTGGCTGCTAAGTTAAACACACTGGCTGCTAAGGTAAACAAACTGGCTGCTAAGGTAAACAAAGTGGCTGCTAAGGTAAACAAACTGGCTGCTAAGTTAAACAAACTGGCTGCTAAGGTAAACAAACTGGCTGCTAAGGTAAACAAACTGGCTGTTAAGTTAAACACACTGGCTGCTAAGGTAAACAAACTGGCTGCTAAGTTAAACACACTGGCTGCTAAGGTAAACAAACTGGCTGCTAAGGTAAACACACTGGCTGTTAAGGTAAACAAACTGGCTGCTAAGTTAAACACACTGGCTGCTAAGGTAAACAAACTGGCTGATAAGGTAAACAAAGTGGCTGCTAAGTTAAACACACTGGCTGCTAAGGTAAACAAACTGGCTGCTAAGTTAAACACACTGGCTGCTAAGGTAAACAAACTGGCTGCTAAGGTAAACAAACTGGCTGCTAAGGTAAACACACTGGCTGCTAAGGTAAACAAACTGGCTGCTAAGGTAAACACACTGGCTGCTAAGGTAAACAAACTGGCTGCTAAGGTAAACAAAGTGGCTGCTAAGGTAAACAAACTGTTTGCTAAGGTAAACAAACTGGCTGCTAAGGTAAACAAACTGGCTGCTAAGGTAAGCACACTGGCTGCTAAGGTAAACAAACTGACTGCTAAGGTAAACACACTGGCTGCTAAGGTAAACAAACTGGCTGCTAAGGTAAACAAAGTGGCTGCTAAGGTAAACAAACTGTTTGCTAAGGTAAACAAAGTGGCTGCTAAGGTAAACAAACTGGCTGCTAAGGTAAACACACTGGCTGCTATGGTAAACAAACTGGCTGCTAAGGTAAACAAACTGGCTGCTAAGTTAAACACACTGGCTGCTAGGTAAACAAACTGGCTGCTAAGTTAAACACACTGGCTGCTAAGGTAAACAAACTGGCTGCTAAGGTAAACACACTGGCTGCTAAGGTAAACAAACTGGCTGCTAAGGTAAACACACTGGCTCCTAAGGTAAACAAACTGGCTGCTAAGTTAAACACACTGGCTGCTAAGGTAAACAAACTGGCTGCTAAGGTAAACAAAGTGGTTGCTAAGGCAAACAAAGTGGCTGCTAATGTAAACAAACTGGCTGCTAAGTTAAACACACTGGCTGCTAAGGTAAACAAACTGGCTGCTAAGTTAAACACACTGGCTGCTAAGGTAAACAAACTGGCTGCTAAGTTAAACACACTGGCTGCTAAGGTAAACAAACTGGCTGCTAAGGTAAACACACTGGCTGCTAAGGTAAACAAACTGGCTGCTAAGTTAAACAAACTGGCTGCTAAGTTAAACACACTGGCTGCTAAGGTAAACAAACTGGCTGCTAAGGTAAACAAAGTGGTTGCTAAGGCAAACAAAGTGGCTGCTAAGGTAAACTAACTGGCTGCTAAGGTAAACACACTGGCTGCTAAAGTAAACAAACTGGCTGCTAAGGTAAACAAACTGGCTGCTAAGTTAAACACACTGGCTGCTAAGGTAAACAAACTGGCTGCTAAGTTAAACACACTGGCTGCTTAGGTAAACAAACTGGCTGCTAAGGTAAACAAACTGGCTGCTAAGGTAAACACACTGGCTGCTAAGGTAAACAAACTGGCTGCTAAGTTAAACACACTGGCTGCTAAGGTAAACAAACTGGCTGCTAAGGTAAACAAAGTGGCTGCTAAGGTAAACAAACTGGCTGCTAAGGTAAACAAACTGGCTGCTAAGGTAAACAAACTGGCTGCTAAGTTAAACACACTGGCTGCTAAGGTAAACAAAGTGGCTGCTAAGGTAAACAAACTGGCTGCTAAGGTAAACAAACTGGCCGCTAAGGTAAACACACTGGCTGCTATGGTAAACAAACTGGCTGCTAAGGTAAACAAACTGGCTGCTAAGTTAAACACACTGGCTGCTAAGGTAAACAAACTGGCTGCTAAGGTAAACAAAGTGGCTGCTAAGGTAAACAAACTGGCTGCTAAGGTAAACACACTGGCTGCTAAGGTAAACAAACTGGCTGCTAAGGTAAACAAACTGGCTGCTAAGGTAAACACACTGGCTGCTAAGGTAAACAAACTGGCTGCTAAGGTAAACACACTGGCTGCTAAGGTAAACAAACTGGCTGCTATGGTAAACAAAGTGGCTGCTAAGGTAAACAAACTGTTTGCTAAGGTAAACAAACTGGCTGCTAATGTAAACAAACTGACTGCTAAGGTAAGCACACTGGCTGCTAAGGTAAACAAACTGACTGCTAAGGTAAACAAACTGGCTGCTAAGTTAAACACACTGGCTGCTAAGGTAAACAAACTGGCTGCTAAGGTAAACAAACTGTTTGCTAAGGTAAACAAACTGGCTGCTAAGGTAAACAAACTGGCTGCTAAGGTAAACACACTGGCTGCTATGGTAAACAAACTGGCTGCTAAGGTAAACAAAGTGGCTGCTAAGGTAAACAAACTGTTTGCTAAGGTAAACAAAGTGGCTGCTAAGGTAAACAAACTGGCTGCTAAGGTAAACACACTGGCTGCTATGGTAAACAAACTGGCTGCTAAGGTAAACAAACTGGCTGCTAAGTTAAACACACTGGCTGCTAGGTAAACAAACTGGCTGCTAAGTTAAACACACTGGCTGCTAAGGTAAACAAACTGGCTGCTAAGGTAAACACACTGGCTGCTAAGGTAAACAAACTGGCTGCTAAGGTAAACACACTGGCTCCTAAGGTAAACAAACTGGCTGCTAAGTTAAACACACTGGCTGCTAAGGTAAACAAACTGGCTGCTAAGGTAAACAAAGTGGTTGCTAAGGCAAACAAAGTGGCTGCTAATGTAAACAAACTGGCTGCTAAGTTAAACACACTGGCTGCTAAGGTAAACAAACTGGCTGCTAAGTTAAACACACTGGCTGCTAAGGTAAACAAACTGGCTGCTAAGTTAAACACACTGGCTGCTAAGGTAAACAAACTGGCTGCTAAGGTAAACACACTGGCTGCTAAGGTAAACAAACTGGCTGCTAAGTTAAACAAACTGGCTGCTAAGTTAAACACACTGGCTGCTAAGGTAAACAAACTGGCTGCTAAGGTAAACAAAGTGGTTGCTAAGGCAAACAAAGTGGCTGCTAAGGTAAACTAACTGGCTGCTAAGGTAAACACACTGGCTGCTAAAGTAAACAAACTGGCTGCTAAGGTAAACAAACTGGCTGCTAAGTTAAACACACTGGCTGCTAAGGTAAACAAACTGGCTGCTAAGTTAAACACACTGGCTGCTAAGGTAAACAAACTGGCTGCTAAGGTAAACAAACTGGCTGCTAAGGTAAACACACTGGCTGCTAAGGTAATCAAACTGGCTGCTAAGTTAAACACACTGGCTGCTAAGGTAAACAAACTGGCTGCTAAGGTAAACAAAGTGGCTGCTAAGGTAAACAAACTGGCTGCTAAGGTAAACAAACTGGCTGCTAAGGTAAACAAACTGGCTGCTAAGTTAAACACACTGGCTGCTAAGGTAAACAAAGTGGCTGCTAAGGTAAACAAACTGGCTGCTAAGGTAAACAAACTGGCCGCTAAGGTAAACACACTGGCTGCTATGGTAAACAAACTGGCTGCTAAGGTAAACAAACTGGCTGCTAAGTTAAACACACTGGCTGCTAAGGTAAACAAACTGGCTGCTAAGGTAAACAAAGTGGCTGCTAAGGTAAACAAACTGGCTGCTAAGGTAAACACACTGGCTGCTAAGGTAAACAAACTGGCTGCTAAGGTAAACAAACTGGCTGCTAAGGTAAACACACTGGCTGCTAAGGTAAACAAACTGGCTGCTAAGGTAAACACACTGGCTGCTAAGGTAAACAAACTGGCTGCTATGGTAAACAAAGTGGCTGCTAAGGTAAACAAACTGTTTGCTAAGGTAAACAAACTGGCTGCTAATGTAAACAAACTGACTGCTAAGGTAAGCACACTGGCTGCTAAGGTAAACAAACTGACTGCTAAGGTAAACAAACTGGCTGCTAAGTTAAACACACTGGCTGCTAAGGTAAACAAACTGGCTGCTAAGGTAAACAAACTGTTTGCTAAGGTAAACAAACTGGCTGCTAAGGTAAACAAACTGGCTGCTAAGGTAAACACACTGGCTGCTATGGTAAACAAACTGGCTGCTAAGGTAAACACACTGGCTGCTAAGGTAAACACACTGGCTGCTAAGGTAAACAAACTGGCTGCTAAGTTAAACAAACTGGCTGCTAAGGTAAACAAACTGGCTGCTAAGGTAAACAAACTGGCTGCTAAGGTAAACAAACTGGCTGCTAAGTTAAACACACTGGCTGCTAAGGTAAACAAACTGGCTGCTAAGTTAAACACACTGGCTGCTAAGGTAAACAAACTGGCTGCTAAGGTAAACACACTGGCTGCTAAGGTAAACAAACTGGCTGCTAAGGTAAACACACTGGCTCCTAAGGTAAACAAACTAGCTGCTAAGTTAAACACACTGGCTTCTAAGGTAAACAAACTGGCTGCTAAGGTAAACAAAGTGGTTGCCAAGGCAAACAAAGTGGCTGCTAATGTAAACAAACTGGCTGCTAAGTTAAACACACTGGCTGCTAAGGTAAACAAACTGGCTGCTAAGTTAAACACACTGGCTGCTAAGGTAAACAAACTGGCTGCTAAGTTAAACACACTGGCTGCTAAGGTAAACAAACTGGCTGCTAAGTTAAACACACTGGCTGTTAAGGTAAACAAACTGGCTGCTAAGTTAAACAAACTGGCTGCTAAGTTAAACACACTGGCTGCTAAGGTAAACAAACTGGCTGCTAAGGTAAACAAAGTGGTTGCTAAGGCAAACAAAGTGGCTGCTAAGGTAAACAAACTGGCTGCTAAGGTAAACACACTGGCTGCTAAGGTAAACAAACTGGCTGCTAAGGTAAACAAACTGGCTGCTAAGTTAAACACACTGGCTGCTAAGGTAAACAAACTGGCTGCTAAGTTAAACACACTGGCTGCTAAGGTAAACAAACTGGCTGCTAAGGTAAACAAACTGGCTGCTAAGGTAAACACACTGGCTGCTAAGGTAAACAAACTGGCTGCTAAGTTAAACACACTGGCTGCTAAGGTAAACAAACTGGCTGCTAAGTTAAACACACTGGCTGCTAAGGTAAACAAACTGGCTGCTAATGTAAACAAACTGGCTGCTAAGTTAAACAAACTGGCTGCTAAGGTAAACAAACTGGCTGCTAAGGTAAACAAACTGGCTGCTAAGGTAAACAAACTGGCTGCTAAGTTAAACACACTGGCTGCTAAGGTAAACAAACTGGCTGCTAAGTAAGGTAGACAAACTGGCAGCTAAGTTAAACACACTGGCTGCTAAGTTAAACACACTGGCTGCTAAGGTAAACAAACTGGCTGCTAAGGTAAAAAAACTGGCTGTTAAGTTAAACACACTGGCTGCTAAGGTAAACACACTGGCTGCTAAGGTAAACAAACTGGCTGCTAAGGTAAACAAACTGGCTGCTAATGTAAACAAAGTGGTTGCTAAGGCAAACAAACTGGCTGCTAATGTAAACAAAGTGGTTGCTAAGGCAAACAAAGTGGCTGCTAAGGTAAACAAACTGGCTGCTAAGTTAAACACACTGGCTGCTAATGTAAACAAACTGGCTGCTAAGGTAAACAAAGTGGTTGCTAAGGCAAACAAAGTGGCTGCTAAGGTAAACAAAGTGGTTTCTAAGGCAAACAAACTGGCTGCTAATGTAAACAAAGTGGTTGCTAAGGCAAACAAAGTGGCTGCTAAGGTAAACAAACTGGCTGCTAAGTTAAACACACTGGCTGCTAATGTAAACAAACTGGCTGCTAAGGTAAACAGAGTGGTTGCTAAGGCAAACAAAGTGGCTGCTAAGGTAAACAAACTGGCTGTTAAGTTAAACACACTGGCTGCTAATGTAAACAAAGTGGCTGCTAAGGTAAACAAAGTGGTTGCTAAGGCAACAAAGTGGCTGCTAAGGTAAACAAAGTGGTTGCTAAGCTAAACACACTGGCTGCTAAGGTAAACAAAGTGGCTGCTAAGGTAAACAAAGTGGTTGCTAAGGCAAACAAAGTGGCTGCTAAGGTAAACAAAGTGGTTGCTAAGGCAAACAAACTGGCTGAGTGGCAAAAAAGTATAAAATTAGTGAAAGAAGGACTTTCTTTCACTAATGTTTTACTTTTTTTCACTCGTTGGCATTATAAAAACTTTCCAACCCACATAAAACTTAACCATATAGTTTACATATAGTTAACATATAACATATAGTTAACATATAGTTTACTAAATACTAATGTTGGGTGCATGCTCGATGGCGTACTTTATAATAACTTAATGTACGCCGATGACATTGGTTTACTATCAAACTCAATGGTAGGGTTACAACGACTCATTCATAAATGCGAAAACTATGCCATAGCCCACGGCATAGTATTTAATATTAAGAAATCGAAAGTAATGCACTTTAAACCAAAGTCATGCGCTTCTACAGCCATTTCTCCTGTGTACCTCTGTGGTAGGGAACTCGAAAAAACTGATAAGTTTTCATATTTAGGCCATATCATCCACGAGACTAGGGATGATGACTACGACATTAAGAAATGTACAAGAGGTTTATATGCTCGTGCGAACTTATTGTTACGTAAATTTTCAGTTTGTTCAGTCTCTGTGAAAACTAGATTGTTCCGTGCACTCATTACACCTCTATACTGTAACGCATATGGTCTCGTAGTAATTACTCGTCGTCAGTATATAATAGGATTAGGGTGGCCTACAACAACGCGGCAAGGAAGTTATTTTCAATTCCTCCGCTGTCTAGTATGTCACTATTTTTTGGTTCTCACAATTTGCCTTGTTTTGTGCACGCACGTACGTCACCACTCTGTAACCAGTTTATTCTCTAGAATTGAATCATCCGCCAATCATATTGTAGGCCATATTTTTCGTTGTACCGTAGGCTCAAGGCTACAGTCCATGCGCAATAGTTCCTTACTATTTTGATTATTAACGATTAGACTTACTATAATATAAAATATGTAATATTTTTCATTCTACTTTAGTTACTTTCTACCGTATAGCTAGTTACCTTATAGTCTGTTAGTTACACTATATTTAATATTTGTGCTATTATTATGTAATGTACACTGATATGAACCATAGTCGGTTTGGTGTAAATAAATAAATAAATAAAACTTAACCACTCGGTCAGAATAGTTGAATTTCACTAAATTGAAATCAAAGTTATATCGCTTTAATCCTTTACAGTCCAAATATTTACCCAGAATGCTAATTTCTGAATTTTTATTGATCTTCTAATTTACTGTTTTCTCAAGGCCCAAGAACATGTACAACGATCCCTACACAAACAAGATTTAGCTAATAAAGGACTAACTGAAGGCGAAATAGACAAGGTAATGGCAAGCGAAGACGCGGAGAAACTTCGAGTTCATATAGAACAGCAACTGAGGGAGAAAGCCCAAGGTAAATAACCAACTAGTTCTTTTAATATTAACTAATTAAATGTTATTACTGACTTTAAGCATGTTTACTTAATTTAAATCTGACCAACCCCTGTTATATTAATTGAAATCTTGTTATTTTTCTTTGCCCTAAAGCAGCTCCTATTGCATTCTATTTATTATAATTCATATTTTCGTCCCACAGAATTGGCTGAATCGGCTTCCTCACCATTCCTCGTTCCAACCTCCAATCACTTCGCTCTTCCACCAGGCCTCCCTCTTTCCAACATCCGCGCGCTAACGGCTCCCACCTCCCTCACTAACACATCCGTCCCCCAGCTGTGTTTACCCCAGGGTAACCAAGGCAACCTCACTGCCCTCTCGGGTCTACCGTTTCCATTTGCGTTGCCAGGACTACCAAACATGACCGGACAGTCCGGATTAACTACTGTGTCCGGACTTCCACTAATGCCCGGGCTACCTTCTGTGCCCGGGTTGGCAACAATGTCCGCACTGCCGTCTATGCCCGGTATACCAGGTCTACCGAATATGTCCGGATTGGCCAATCTGCCCGGCCTTTCCGGACTACACAGTGTGTCCGGCCTTCCCCCCACGGTCTCTGGAGTACCCGGACTATCTCTCCCACCAGGGGTTGTGCTACTGCCAGCCGGTTCGGCCCTGCCTCCAGGAATGGTTCCCATCCAACCGATACCCAACGCGGGAATAAACAGTTCCCTAGGTTAGTATTAATCATAATCAAAATCATAATTTTTTGTATTTATAGTTTAAGCGTCGTATTTATTTATTTCCCAGGGTTCGAACCCTGGTGGGATTAAACGATCAGAACTGGAGATTAACCATTGAAACTGAGAGTCTGGGCAGCGGGTAGTTCTGATTAATTTAAAGCCAGTTATATACTATTATAATAATAATATATATTTATTATGCGCCTTTACGCGATGTTCTAGGCGCTTTGGTACAAAGAAAGTATGAACATCAATATACGTAGAATAAATACACCAAACATACAGACTAATGTAATGATTGCATAAAAACTGACTGTAATATAAAATATTTAATAGATTGCACTAGATTTGCAGTAAAAATATGTAGTTCATAATAAAATCGTTACGAAATTGAGATTTTAGTATATATTCCATAATATATACTATATATATGCTATAGGAGTATAGGCCTATATACAATTTTGATTTGAACGAATTATGTTTTTGACAGACCAATATCAAGCAAGTAAAATTATTTGGAAACAGAGAAACAACATGTTCCTATCTGTTCAACCGTAAGTAGTCATCGTTTTATTTAAACAGGGACACAAAGCGCAACCCTGTTTAAATACTGTAAGTAAAATTATCACATGTTACATTTAATATTTACGCTATATACTATATACTAACTATGTAACAATCAGCGTCCAAAGAAATCAGCTTTCGCGTTGCCTCTGTTGTTAAGCGTTCACCATTAAATAAACCCAATTATATGTTTAATTTGTTTCAGGAATACCACAACTGTCTTATTTACCTAACTCGAATCTCCTTTCTGGAGTGTCTATGAGTGGTCAGTCGGTTATCCCCCTGCCTAACTCCATTACAGCCAATCATCTAATGGGATCTCCAATCCAGTTGGGCCAACCTGGACTCCTTCAACCTCCGGGCTCCGTACCGATACCATCACACGTACTGCAACTGTTAGCGGCGAGGCGGTTGTTAGGGGAGTGAGCAATCGTTGCTAGGTCATTGAGTGGGAGTGTGTGGTTGCTATGGGAATAAATTTTGGAGACTATAGTCAGATTCACCATCATTAATAGTGTTAATTTGCAATATGTTTTTAAACTCATTGAATTGAATTAATCTACCGCTATTAATGTGAAGTTAATATTTTTATACTAAAGCTGTGCAATTATTAATTGTGTTTCTTTTCCTACTCTTCGATATTATATTATAAAATATATAATAAATTAATAATTTCATTATTTTGTGACGCGATGCGAAAAAGTCGTGAGAGACAGGTAACTTGCTATCTGAGAGTTGCACTTACTGACTTACCGGTACGGTTACACTTCTGACATTGGAGGTGACAGACTGACTGGGTGTAGCAATGTAGACCTAGCAGGTTAGGATCAATTATAATAAGCATGGCATAATTTCATATTTAGTATAAATTTATGAATAGCCACGTATTTTATTAACGAAAATAGGTCGGTAGGTTTGGTCTTCGCCTAGGTTGTAAAGCTGTAGGTACAGCGTACAGCACATTAGGTCATTTGTACGTTAATTCCAACGTGACATTAGATAGGTGTACTACTACTACTAGGATCGGCATGCTGCATTGCAGCTGCATTTTTAAGAATGCTGTGCCGGCTTGTCGACAAAATTGCACCGCCACAACTCCCTATCACCCATGACAATTGCTAGATCATCCGCATCTTCAAGGCCAGTGTCCTTTAAGATGCGTCTCAAGAAAGTCATGGGCTGTCCACCATGCTTATTCACTCCATGAGGCTGCCAAAGTACAAGATTATGCACTGGCTGGTCCTCACGGCGAAAGCAATGTCCTGCAAAGCGGAGGCGATTTTGTTCTAGTGTCAAGCTTGGGGGAACCAATGAGACACCTCCAATGTTATATAGTGTCTGGTTGGAGATGTGTGCATTGTATTTGACACAATGAACCCGGCGTAGCATTCTTGTGAATGTGCCATCCAGAGATTTGGTGTCCTCAGCAGTTAGAGCCCAGCATGGAGTCCCATAGAGGAGTACTGGAACTACTGTTGCTCTAAATAATCGGACCTTAAGTTTTCGATTAATTCTCGGTGACTTCCAAATCCTGGAAAGCCTATTCAGGGCTGCCCATGCCTTTCCCTTACGTATTCGAAGGTCCTCATCTGACTTCTGGATCCATGATCCCAGGTAACAGAAGTCATCCACATGCTCAAGCATACCATCCTTTGAGCTTATGCTCATCCGGTCAGAGACTTGCTGAGGACTTTCAAAGTTAAATGTCAAAATCTTTTTGAAGTTAATAAAAAGACCAACACTAGAATCAGCCTGTTCTAATGAGCTGAGGAGCCGTTGGGCTCCCTCTAAGTGATTCTGAGAGTACTCCTAAGTCAGCAGCAAAGTCTAGATCAGTTAGGTACTTGGCAGGATTTCCTCGACTTCTGGAGCCAGTTGGTGGAGTTACCATCACCCTATCATCATTATGATGATCTAAGGACATGCGTAGCACATAGTCAACCACAATTATGAACAAGAATGGCGCAAGTGTGTCTACCTGGAGGACGCCCCATAACACTTCAAATGGTTCTGTGTCACCGTCAACAGTAGACACAAATGTTGTCGAACCATCGTATACTGATCTGATTGCTGCAATAATTTCATCAGGAATCCCATATAATGAAAGTATGGTGAACAGACGAGAGCGAGAGACTGAATCAAAGGCCTTGAAGAAGTCAACAAAGATAACAGCCAGATGCCTGCCTTTCTTTTTTGATAACTCTTCAATTATCCTTATAAGTGCCAGAATGGGCTCCATGGTCCCACCAGTATCTCAGGTGTAGGTCATGCCTTGTTAGGCCCTACAGTCCTAAAGTCTGGAGACTGTAAACATGTTCTATTGACTACTGATTTAGATGTGCTCCTTTCCCCAAGTTGATATTTAGCCATGAGGCGGTGTAAAAGCTTCTGTGGGATATAACTGGCCCCTTTGCTTCGCAATCCAGTTTCCCCCCAGGCGCTGGAATACTCTAAAAGGCTCTCTAACTGTATATATATTCCCCTCGCCCGCAGGGTACCGTTATAGGTGTTTTAACGGACATAAAAGTCATTCTTCTATATACGTGCTTTGGCGGACATGGTAAGGCAAAAAACCTGCAATGCACCAAATACCTTTACACGGCTTGGCCTTGATGATTCAGATTGCGACATCTAGCAGCTGGTTGCTGGCATGGAAACAGCCATTGGACGCATGGTTCTTTGTTTGGCTTGAGCCAATCAGAGCGATTTTTTCTGTCGACGTGTAGATATTCGGTCGATCATACTAGGAGTGTTCAGTCTTACTGTTTTTTGTGATACTGTTGTGTCATTGCTATCTAAGCCAGAAACACCGGCTCTAGAGTTAATTCGTTTCATACTTTAGAAGAAACATTAGTAGGCTTAAATTATAGAGCGTATAACTGTTATCAGTGCATATCACTGTACATATCGGTTCATATCATATCTTAACCTACCGTCTTAATGCTGTTTACTGTTGTGTTTTGGTTGAATATTATTTGGAGAACATATATAAAGAACCCAAATTTCCCAATTTTCTTGATACACTACAGGTTAGAGAGGCGGGTTATATATAGCGATTGCGACTTATATTATTGTGGTTTGTAGTGAATTTAATGCTATTTGATAAGCCCTACATGAGTCAATTGCTGTTCGCTTTATATATGATAAAATTCATTGACGGTCGGCAAATTAATGAGCAGTATTGTGTGTTACCGGTAGTGTGCATGATTGTGACTGATAACTAAGCATTTCCTAAAGAATGCGCCTTATACGTGAATCATAAGCCTTACCGACTTACCGTTGTGATTAGTATAAGTCATATCTCTGTTTATTTAGATAGAGCGCCACGTCCTAAAGGAACTGTTAATATTTCCCGAAACTGAATAATATTAGTCAGAAATTATTTATTAACGATCAATCGAATAATACAGTAGGCTTCACTGCAATAATAATCTAAGCCCTCAGAATCCAGTCTCCCGGGTATATCCAGCGGGTGAATGGACGCGCACTAGGCTGGCTTCTGCTAATGTTGTGTTTATTGGTATTAAATATTTGTCATCTTCTAAAGTATATTGATAAACCAAAAGACATATAAATTTTGGCAGGTTAAACTGCTAAAGGTCTTCAAAAGCGCGTACAATAACAGTTATTGACTTTATTGCAGTAAGCAATAAAGTTGAAAGTACCGGTCGACCGGTAAACCTGAACCGGTACTTCTGTAGGTCAGTAGGCCCAACTGCCAGAACCGGTACTGCCGTAGGTCCGTAGGTCCAACTGCCAGAACCGGTACTTCTGTAGGTCCGTAGGCCCAACTGTCCTAACCAGTACTTCCAGTATAAGTACATTAGTATTATTCGATTTTGATTATTGTATACCGGTAGGTCTTAGTATTTAATCAGGGACTGCAGCCCTGGTTTTTTATTGAGATTTCACTTATTTCTGTCGGTTTTATTTACAAGTAAGTTAATATTGAGCTGAAGACGTGTAAGTCTGCTCAGATTGTTCAGATAATTGTAGGCCGGACTGTTGTCGGATTGTTGTTGGGTTTGGAGAGATTACGGCGTGTGTAGAGTTTGTCCGATAGAGCGCCAGTTAGTAAGTTGGGGCAGCCATTGCTGTAAGGTCAATCCCCTCTTAAAGAATAAGTCGTACTACCGTGTTAGAACGCATACTAACTAACGATTTTGGAATCTGCACATACTGTAGTTTATTTAGGCTTGACAGTATTCTGCCAGCGTTTAGGCCTGTGTTTGTTTGTGTAGTCTGTCCAGGTACCGTAATAGTTATTACTCAGATATTTTGTAGGCTGGATTGTTGTCTAGCTATTATTAGGTCTGAAGAGATTGCTGCGTGTGTAGAGTTTGTCCGATAGAGTGCCAGTTAGTAAGTTGGGGCAGCCATAGCTGTAAGGTCAATCCCCTCTTAAAGAATAAGTCGTACTACCGTGTTAGAACGCATACTAACTAACGATTTTGGAATCTGCACATACTGTAGTTTATTTAGGCTTGACAGTATTCTGCCAACGTTTTGGCCTGTGTTTGTTTGTGTGGTCTGTTCAGGTACCGTAATAGTTATTACTCAGATATTTTGTAGGCTGGATTGTTGTCTAGCTATTATTAGGTCTGAAGAGATTGCTGCGTGTGTAGAGTTTGTCCGATAGAGTGCCAGTTAGTAAGTTGGGGCAGCCATAGCTGTAAGGTCAATCCCCTCTTAAAGAATAAGTCGTACTACCGTGTTAGAACGCATACTAACTAACGATTTTGGAATCTGCACATACTGTAGTTTATTTAGGCTTGACAGTATTCTGCCAACGTTTTGGCCTGTGTTTGTTTGTGTGGTCTGTTCAGGTACCGTAATAGTTATTACTCAGATATTTTGTAGGCTGGATTGTTGTCTAGCTATTATTAGGTCTGAAGAGATTGCTGCGTGTGTAGAGTTTGTCCGATAGAGTGCCAGTTAGTAAGTTGGGGCAGCCATAGCTGTAAGGTCAATCCCCTCTTAAAGAATAAGTCGTACTACCGTGTTAGAACGCATACTAACTAACCATTTTGGAATCTACACATACTGTAGTTTACTTAGGCTTGGTGGTAGTCTGCCAGCGTTTGGTTTGTATTTCGTTTGAGTATTCTGTACGGGTAGCGTAATATTTATTATTCAGAGTTTATGCGATTATTCGCAACATTCATGTCCCCAAGTTTATTCCTACAGTAATTGTGTTTGTTACACATACCGTTATAGTTAAATTAACCCCGGTACTACACGGGCTGCTTGGCGTAGGTAAAGACTGGTGATTTGTGCACTGGTCACTCCAGCAGATGCCGTGGTTCTTTTAACTGTTCAAGTATATTTAACTACTGATTATTTGTTGTACCAGTACTTGTACCTAATTTAGGGTTTAGTGTACAGTGCTTTCCGAAAGTAATTAGTGTGTAGGCAGTATATTTGTGTTGTAAAGTGGTTAATAGGCACGTTGGATCTGGTAGTCCGCGGTAATTAACTTCTAGGTAGGAACACTCCGTGATACATAACGTAGTACCTATAGCGATACGGCTATAGGTCGTCAGGCGGTGGTATTTTCCTATCTGGACAGTGCAATATATTTACTACTACTTATTATTTTCAAATACCGTAGTACCCTGTCCGTTGTAATAACCAGAATTCTAACCCTTTGTTAGGCTGGTTTGTAGACTTCCTGTAAAATTACCCTAAAAATTTCGTACGTAATATTTTTGTTGTGTTTAATTAGAGATTTGATCTCACCCGTATTGTACGTAATTCGTAGATAAGTAACTTAGGCCAGTAGAATTATCTGTTTTAGTGTCTAATAAGTAGCACTTCACTGAGAGCGCACAGCTTCTGTGTAGTGACTCCCCCCAGAAATAATAACATTTATTTCAAATATTGACAAAACCCCTTTTTAAACGGGTATATATCTATTATAAATCAACTCAAACGATTTATAAATAGTAGGCCTGCCATACAACAACTAGGTCTCAATATCAGTTGGACTACTGCTTAAATAACGGTAATAAAGTAAGTTAAAGTAACCAAGTAACCCTAAATATTCAGAAATTCAATTATTCTAAAATAATTGACATACCGGTATTTACCATAGGCTTATTATATTTATTTCTATAAATTTGAGCTGAAATCATACCGGTATTCTGTAATTAATTCTAGTTCATAATTATACTTATATATACTATAAGTGTAAGCTGCATACCGGTATTCACGATAGGCCTATTATATATTTATATATATTTGTGCTAAAATTATACCGGTACTCTGTGACAAACCTAGTCTGTAATAATACTTATATATATACTATAAGCATACCGGTATTCTAATATATTATATATATATCACGCTACACTGAGTAGCAGTATCGGTAATTAATTATTAGGCTAACAGTGATACGGAATTACTAGACTTACTTTAACTGTATTTATAGCCGTAGGCATTCAACTGTGTAAACAAACATGTCAGATTCAACCAAATCACTGTCAGATAGTCTCTTAGAAAGTGTTAGAATGAGTATTAGACTTAGACAGCGTATTAAAAGGATCCGTGACCAAGATCCAAGTATAGAACATCCTAGGTCCAAGTCTAAATCACCTACTATTGTCAAAAAGGCCATCCCTACAGTAGTAGTGTCAGACACTAGGCTAGTAGAACAACGTAGGTCTATCATCGGTACTCGGGCCCAAGTCAAGCGGGATCAAGAAGCAGCTGTCAAACAGCAGCAACATCCTAGCCTAGAACTTAGTTCTCAGCGGCCCGATAGCTCCAGTAGTTCGGATACTGCTGAGCGGACGCCCGAACGCGGAGCGAAGATGGTGGATACGGTTTATGATGAACGGCCAACCTATGAAGAATCAACCGACGCCACTTCTTCTCAAGTGGAAAGCGAAGTGGAAAGCGAATTAACAGCAGAGAAGCCGCGAACTAGAGACGCCATTGACATCTATCTGTCAGACTATCAGCGATTCATAGGAGACGAAGAGTTGAGGAGACGACTGTCTGGACTTCGCCCTAATAGTGAAGGAACCAAGCTTGTGTTGGACGCAATCGATGCGGAAATGTTAGCTGCGAACCAAGCTAAATTTGATGAACGACTCCGCCTCGTTAGAGTCCAAGAAGAACAAGTAAAGAAAAGACGGATAGAGGACCGAAAGGCAGCAGCAGTAGCAGCGGCGAAAGCGGCAGCGGCAGAAGTAGAAGCAGAAAGAAAGGCAGCGGCGGCAGAAGCAGAAGCAGAAAGAAAGGCAAAAGCGGCAATGGCAGAAGTGGAAAGAAAGGCAGCTAAGGCAGTGGCAGAAGCAGAACGGAGAGCGTCTGAGGAGACTACCCAACTGGAGTTGGAATATCTGCAAGAGACGCAAGACAACATAAATAAACAGTTAACTGCTAGTCACATGCAGATGATGAGAAGATCTACTCCCAAGCGCCAAGGATACACATCATCGGAGGAAGGCGAGACCACCGATCCTGAAGGCGGAGGAAATAGATCTCGTCTAAGCAGGCGTAGAAAAACATCTCACCGTCACAAATTGCCTGATTTGCCCCCAGCTGTTAGAAGACAACTAGCTAGCACAGACTTAGGTAGTACAGAACCCACAGAACAAACTATTCAGGTCAAAAGACTCCCTACAATAGTTGATGAGCCTGAAATAATTAGGCCTGTCGTTACCAAAGTCACTTCCGTGCCAGAGACCCCTGTACTTCCAGAGCTTAACTCTAAATTCCCTTTACATAGTACTACACTGCCTGTACCCGGTAGAACAGTCCATGAGAATATCCCTGTCCTGGAAGCAGAGAGAGAAATCAAAGATTTGTCTCCCGTCGTCCAGCGTCGGCCCGCTACAATGTTGGCGACTCCCGCTTCGGCGGTCGAGTGGGTAGAGGAGGGACGGCGGGGGATGAATCTCCTGCTCGGACAGATGCAGGAGACTGTCCACCAACTTAAGGGAACAGTAAGGGAAGGTAGGGCCGAATTGCAAGAATTGCAGCAAAGTATCGCGCTAGAACGCGACAAATTAGTCAATATACAAAAAGGTATATCAATACCCCCTGTAACATTGTGTCAACCTGTTAGGTCTGAAGTATTACATGCGCAAGGTGTGGAGCCTACACGCATCTATACTGCTAGTGAAGTAGAAACTCCTATAGCAAACCCTATTAAGGGTGATTATAAACCTGTTGTTAACGATATTCCCTATAGACCTGATAATGATCCGAGAAATTTATATACCGATAATTCGATATTAAATAACACGATGGCCCAAGAAAGCTTTACGCGTCAGATGGCTAGAACAGAAGCCCGCCAAGCGGTCAAAGTGGGAGAGATCGTCAAATTCAATGGAGATGAGATGAAATGGTTACCTTTCAATGAATATTACAAAGACAGCATACAGAACTCTGTACTATCTAACGGAGAGAAACTTAGATTTCTCATCAAGTGCTTGGAAGGACCTCCCAAGTTAATGGCGTTAAAGTTTATTGGACATCCAGAAGGATTAAGACAAGTTTGGGATACATTAAACATCAGGTATGGTAACAAGGATAACATAGCTAAGTATTTGTATGCAAAATTAGTAGCCCCCCGAAACTTCCTTAGTAGCGGTATTATAGAGTTTTCCGATGAGATTCAGGAAATCTGTAGACAATTGGACTGGTTAGGTAAGTCTCATGAATATCAGAGTTCCATGGTTATTGCAGCAGTAGTATCTACTTTACCTAAGGGTGGAGTATGTACACGCTGGGACAAGAAAGTGTTGTACATGAATGAACAACAACGACGAAGCCCTACCATGGCTGATCTCATGTCCTTCTTAGATAATGAAGTAAAATTACAACTCATAAAGCAGTCCAGAGAGAAAACATCGGAAAATAAGGTAAGTGAGAAACCCGTTTCTAGGAGAAGGATAATACCAGTGTGTTATACTGACGACGGCGAAAGCCAAGCTTCTCAAGAAGAGGACAGCGGGAAAGACACAGCAAAATCTTACTATGACAATAAGACCTATAAAGACGTAAGTAAATACAAGTCTCGAACCAGTGACAGGAGAGAACAGGTAACAACAACTCCTCCTACGTCTCCTAAGAGAATTCACGGAAGAAAGCCCGAAGAAAGAACGAGAGTGCATAACGTTACCCAAGGTAAGGTGAGTAACATCAAACCAAAATGTGCGCTGTGCGACGGGCCCCACCGTTTGAGTGCGTGTGCTGAATTTCTAAAGAAATCCCTTGTAGACAGACGTACAGTCCTGTGGAATAAGCGGTTATGCTATAATTGCCTCAGATCAGGACACCAACGGCGAACCTGTTACTCCGACGTAAAGTGTGCAAAGTGTGGCGCGAAACATCACATCTTGTTACACAGTGAGTTCGAACGAAACAACCCGAGTCAGGTAAGTGAGCCCGAACTACATGTCCAATTCAGTGATGTAAATGACACTGATCAAGAATCTGAGATGGAAGGATTCTATACTGACGAATTCTCCGACGCCAACGAATCCTGTTACCTAATCAATACCGCGGTGTATCGAGCACTTACGTATGAAAAGGACACCGACAATGAGTTCCCCCCAACTACCTTTGACAGACAACCATCTTGGAAAGCTCCAACTTCCAACGTAGGAATCAGAGAATTTCCTGTAGTGCAGGTAAGAGTTCACGGTCCTAACAAAAGTTACATAGTGAACGCCCTCCTTGACTCCGGCAGCACAGGAACATTCATCGATCAAGAACTAGCCGAAGATATCTTTGCTGGACAACCCAAATTCCGGACTAAATTGAATATGTCAGGAATTATGCAGGTTTGGAAATCTACCCTAACGGCAGACTACTATGTAGGTGTGTTGTCCACCCCCCAGGATAAATTAGGAGCACAAGGTATAAGGTCGGTAAAAATGGTGGCTATAAAGAACTTCGCTACTACCCAAGCAGACCTTTATAATTGGGACGAGGATGAGAGCATCCAACATCTTAAGATACCTCGATTCCAGACAGATTATCCTGGAGTGCAAATACTCATCGGCCAAAACGCGCATGAGGCGCTCGAGACATTGGAGAAACGGCCTGCTCAACCGCAGCCACTACAAACCTATGCGGTAAGAACTAGAGTAGGTTGGTACTTCACTGGCCCTTCCCGTAGAACTCTCAAAGAGAGATTACCTCAACAACAGGTATACCAAGTAAAGGAATGGGAAGTGGAGAGCAGTGATGTGGACGATCCAACTGAGGGAACACCATACTCCTCAGATAATGACGATATTAACTCCAATGTAGATCAATGGAGACATTGCCTTGGGACGATTAATCCAGCCGACATCGCTTCCAGAGGAGCAACTCCTCAAGAACTGATAGATACTCCAGGCTGGTTAGGTGGATCCGACTTCTTAAGTAAAGAAGAAGAAGAATGGCCTCCTCATCTTACCCCGGCGGAGATTAGACAGGCCAAGGGAGCGGAGAAAGTAACACAACAACTCAATCGCCCAGCTGGTCGTTTATGTTTACTGGAAAGAGACCGAAAACTGTCCGGAAACTATGGAAGGCAAGATACTCTTCCTACGACCACTTCCCTAATCCGACAAATATCTAGGGACTCCATAACGTAATAACATATGGAGTGGGCGTGTGACTATATCATTTTATATTTGTTTTTATTTTATATTTATGTATGTATTATTATGTAATTTTATTATAATCGTTTTCTTTAATTTTATTTAGTAGAATGTTATTTTAGTGATTATTTAGTAGATTAGTGCAATATATTAGTGTTTATTACGTACGTAATTACTTATAATATATATTTAGTGCGACGGCGAGAAAATAATTATTTTTCTCTTTCCTTACTGTCCGTATCATATTATAAATACGTGACTACAGTAAGATGAAATGTCCGTACTTCTTAAAGTACAATAAAGCCACTACTATATTCAAGTATTATTGGTAGGCAGAGTATTAGGAATGCAAAGTTCAGATCCTCGTGTCTCGGCTAAACCAAGCTCTGGGTAGACCTTGGAAACGACTTGCCTCTTCACACTGACATTGCTTCGTGCGATATTGCTCTTCTACCTTATATTAAATAATACATATAGTAGCATGATGTCCCTCTAACAGTAGCGTAAAACGCAAATCAATCTGTTAAACCTTTTGACCATCTGTAATTCTAGTCGATTAAGGTATCGTGGCACCCACCGATATACTTGAAAGACAAATTCTAGAATCAGTGGTTAACGTACCCAGACAAGTTCTGGAATAAATCGGTGCCCATCTTAAATATTAATTTAATATTTATTAAAATCTGTAAAATTCAGATCCTTTAAAATTTCTAGTCAATTAAGATATCGCAGCACTTACCGATATTCTTAAAAGGCAATTTTCTAGAATTAAGGATCCTCAGTCCCCAGACATGCTCTGGAATAAAAATTGTGTCAATCTTAACATCAAATAATAAAATTCACGGGAATAAATTTAAATTCATATTTTTAAATGAATTTCATAAATTGTCATTTTGCGCAATTTATAACATTCCCAAAATTCCATTAATTAATAGATCATGGGAGCGGAGATTCACCCTATTGAGTGTATTAGAGTGTGAGAATCTCCAACATATAGTCAATAGCCGATAAAATTAATAAAATCATGCATAAAGAGGATATTGACAATTAAATAATTATTATTAAATAGCATCCCAGATCTGTATGCATGAGAATTACCCTAATTCTACCGCTAGCATTCCATAATGTCACCATAGCAACACCCACGCTAGAATTAGAAGCAAGTTAAAAGAACAATAGAAAGCTTGTCCCATTGCATAGCATAGAGAATATAGCACACTGTTAGTATCCAAAGATACACAGTAATAACGTGACATTCTGGAAGGCACTGACTAACGGACAAATGGCCTGTATGTGTACAATTGGTGACAGTTGTGTGGAATTTGTGCGTTTATAGGTGAATGTTACTGCTAAGGTGTGTTTACAGTAGCTAGTCGCAATTGTGAAAGTAGCCCAACTCTCCTATAGAAAGAACCTAAAGTGGATTCAAGCCTTTGGGACGGACAGTGGAGTGACTTGTGCCGGTTATCGTTGTCGTGATGTTGCTACATGTTGGCGTAAACACCGCGACGACGGTACATCGGCGCTGAGAATCCCACTGTCCGGGGCGAAGAGAGGTAGGCAGCGACGCCCGCTCGCCTAAACATAAACTCATTTCGATATTAATAAACTCAGATAGCAGATATGACGGAGTTGATAGAAGATGATCTTGGTATCAGGGAGCGATATACTCTACCTTTACAAGCATTTGTGGATAGCTTGATACGCGGTGAAACCGATCCAACCATTACGGAGGACGATGGTCGTTATATCGAACCGCCGATGTCCCAAGAGCAACTTACGCGTGAATTGGACTATCGAAAATTCACCGCTCGCTATACGAATCGTAATAGTATGTATATGGACTTCCTAACTACCGGCCATCCTATTGATTTACATGATACGGACGATGTATACACCGAAAGGGAAATGGTTCTATTTAAATATCATACCCAGCGGAGTCGTAACGATAAACCGAGAATAGATCACGAAAATTCTATTCGTAACAGACTGGGAAGACGAACCAATATGCCTAGAATCTGAGGAGATTCAGCCTATCGCGCCCGGAACAGCGACAACGATTACATCCTAGAATGGTATCAAGGTCCGCAGTGTCTCACTGCGTACGATTATCGCTATGCCAACTATGTTTCTCAGCAACGTTGTTGGTTATGCGCATCGAGAGACCATGTTACGCCCATGGACACAAATGTCCACTGTTCCTATTTCCAAGAACAACCGACTATGGAAATTTATTGCGCGTATTGCAGACTCAATAACTTGCACATTTTTGCGGTTTGCCCTCAATTTATGACTCAATGTCACCATTGTCAACTAAAGGGACACGCCAGTTTCGATTGCCCTTTTAATCGCGATTTGGAAAGCGTAGATGAAATGATCACACTACGTTACATCAGAGCTTGGGAAGCGAACGCTGATTTACATTGTGATTCGCGCCATCGCTATTATCCCGGACGCGCTTACGAAGGAGTTTATGCGTTCCATCCTTATCTATTCGCTTCGGTTGAACAGAAATCACGCATATCGAGTTACGAGCTACTGAAGCGCGTCGGAGAATGTATTTCAACCAAGTTCGTGCGCAAATTTCTCAGGAGTGTTAATCCTAGCGACCTTCATTCCTATAACTTAATCAATTATATCCGTCAGGATCCGGACTATGGAGACTTATTTGTTAACTCACACCCAGAGTTACAGGAAGTATATCGGCGGCCTTACGAATACCGAGCCCGCGAACGCGAGTTGGAAAAAACCATTAAACCCAGGAGGTTTCTGACTGCCTATGGTCCACCCACGGCTCTCGTTCAGACCACTCGTAAAGGACCCGTAAGAGCGGCCATCCTAAAACGCGCTCTAAAGGCTGTTAGACCCCTCTCCCCCGACGTTGATGTCAATCAACCCGGCATTTCGACTGGCGGATACGCCGACCATAATCCTACACCCTCTGATGCAATCATATTGCACCCTTCACCCAGGAGTTATAGCCCTCCTTGTAAAGTGGCTCGCCCCAAAGAGAAAAGGACTCTGGCCAGCTTTAAAAAACTGCGTAAACGCCGTCCGCGCAAGAAAGACTAACTGTTTAGAGTATTTACGTATATTAGAAACTGTGATTTTTGTATATTTATAGACTCAAATCCCATTTTCTGGGAGCGGTGTAAAAGCTTCTGTGGGATATAACTGGCCCCTTTGCTTCGCAATCCAGTTTCCCCCCAGGCGCTGGAATACTCTAAAAGGCTCTCTAACTGTATATATATTCCCCTCGCCCGCAGGGTACCGTTATAGGTGTTTTAATGGACATAAAAGTCATTCTTCTATATACGTGCTTTGGCGGACATGGTAAGGCAAAAAACCTGCAATGCACCAAATACCTTTACACGGCTTGGCCTTGATGATTCAGATTGCGACATCTAGCAGCTGGTTGCTGGCATGGAAACAGCCATTGGACGCATGGTTCTTTGTTTGGCTTGAGCCAATCAGAGCGATTTTTTCTGTCGACGTGTAGATATTCGGTCGATCATACTAGGAGTGTTCAGTCTTACTGTTTTTTGTGATACTGTTGTGTCATTGCTATCTAAGCCAGAAACACCGGCTCTAGAGTTAATTCGTTTCATACTTTAGAAGAAACATTAGTAGGCTTAAATTATAGAGCGTATAACTGTTATCAGTGCATATCACTGTACATATCGGTTCATATCATATCTTAACCTACCGTCTTAATGCTGTTTACTGTTGTGTTTTGGTTGAATATTATTTGGAGAACATATATAAAGAACCCAAATTTCCCAATTTTCTTGATACACTACAGGTTAGAGAGGCGGGTTATATATAGCGATTGCGACTTATATTATTGTGGTTTGTAGTGAATTTAATGCTATTTGATAAGCCCTACATGAGTCAATTGCTGTTCGCTTTATATATGATAAAATTCATTGACGGTCGGCAAATTAATGAGCAGTATTGTGTGTTACCGGTAGTGTGCATGATTGTGACTGATAACTAAGCATTTCCTAAAGAATGCGCCTTATACGTGAATCATAAGCCTTACCGACTTACCGTTGTGATTAGTATAAGTCATATCTCTGTTTATTTAGATAGAGCGCCACGTCCTAAAGGAACTGTTAATATTTCCCGAAAGTGAATAATATTAGTCAGAAATTATTTATTAACGATCAATCGAATAATACAGTAGGCTTCACTGCAATAATAATCTAAGCCCTCAGAATCCAGTCTCCCGGGTATATCCAGCGGGTGAATGGACGCGCACTAGGCTGGCTTCTGCTAATGTTGTGTTTATTGG
The DNA here is from genome assembly GCA_032718475.1 of Nemertoderma westbladi. Taxonomy (NCBI): domain Eukaryota; kingdom Metazoa; phylum Xenacoelomorpha; order Nemertodermatida; family Nemertodermatidae; genus Nemertoderma; species Nemertoderma westbladi. Next base: position 61,183 of record JAUCBJ010003120.1, read on the forward strand.
TATTAAATATTTGTCATCTTCTAAAGTATATTGATAAACCAAAAGACATATAAATTTTGGCAGGTTAAACTGCTAAAGGTCTTCAAAAGCGCGTACAGGCGGTATATTAATTTGCCGAAGTAGAAGGTTTCACTTTCTCACGTTTCGCCCTCTGGCGGAAGACTGGACAATTACAGATGGCTCATTAGCTTTACAAAACCTGTGGTCTAATTAATATCTGCAAATAAGTTTTAGCTTGAACTTGAACGAATATTATATAAACAAGGAAACGAGGTAGGATTTCATTTTCAGAAATTTCACCCTCTAGTAGCAGAGAAAGGAGAACGGCAAGGTGATCCCACGTAAATATTTTCTAAACTCTTGATAGACTCTGTGTGTGTGAACAGTGTTGATCAGAAGGACTGAACTCACTGGCGACAGGTTGATTAATGGTACCGCTATGTCGCGGTTACTTCGTGCTTCGCCCCATATTATCATTCTGAAATCTGACGCTGCCCCGCTGGTCAGGTCATTGAGCCATGGATAGTAGGATAGGTTATTAGGATAGGAGTAGGATAGGTTATTAATTAATTGACTGACCTCGCGGGCTACAAACAGTCAGTACATCCTTCGCACCTTCGCGCAGCACGAAGTGAGTAAAGCCTTTAGTATATGGGCACCATTAACGAGTTGTCTGCCGTTAGTCTGAAGTCTTCAACACAATACTCGTCCTCCTCTTGTGCCTCGTTGCGTTCGTTCGTTTTTGACCAAACTTCAGATTCTTTCTAAATTTTTGACGGACTACATACGTACCAAGTTTCGTTTAATTTCATCAAGGAATAACCGAGTTATAACGACGACGACAGACAACTCGCCAATGGCACCCATATGCTAAGGCTTCGCTCACTTCGTGGCTCGCCCCACAGTAGGCTGGCTACCATAAGAGTGGACATTTAATTTTAATGTGAATATTGAACTAAAATTTATCTAAAGCTAACGTAACTGCAATATCTTTACATTCGCGAACAGCGCATAGTAGGCCCTACGATATAGATAAATCCTTGATATGTTCCAAATTTAAATTCTGTCAGTCACCATTAGAAAATGAAAGAGTGAAGTAAAGTGAAACAAATGAATAGGAAGCAGCACCCGAAACCAATTCACTCGAAATCAATCGCGACACCAAATCTTCAAATTATGCCACTGCCGTCCCTGTCATAATCACTGATGATTGTAAGCAACTTTGAGTCTCGCAGTTTCTTTTTCAGATTTGGCAATTTCAAGTACCGATAAGCGCACATAGGCCTATAATATCTGAATATACTGTACTACTGTAGTTTGCTCGACAAATGAAATTAAAAACAGAAAAGGATTACGCACAAAGTCTGTCGACTTATTTCCAGTATGTGGTCCCCCCAGCACTATGGTTAGTCCCTTTAAAGCATTCGTGCTGAAACGAAAACTGCCCTGGCTCCATGCTGGAATCGAAACCACGACTTCCCAGGAGGTGTGAATTCAATGCAACCGCTACACCAAGGTGGAACTACAGTTGTGTTCTCAATTAAAGTCCATTCTTCAATCTGTTCAATCTGTTCAATTTCCTCAATCTGTAAAACTCTTTCATGGCACCGCAAGTTTCTAGCCTACTGAGTGATTGACAGACGGTCGTGGTTGGCTCCCCAAAGTAAAGCTGTTTGTTGATTTGAATGAGTAGATTAATGCAGGGATCAGATAAATTATGGGGCACTTGCAAGCCAATAAAGTAAATGTATTTTAGTAAGCATTATTTACAGTATATTACAAATTAAATGTTTACTAACTGATTAAATTTAACATGGTATAGCAAATAAAGAGATCATACCATAAATTGGGTGTGGCTGGTCTAGGTGGTTCGGGTGTGGCTGGTCTAGGTGGTTCGGGTGTGGCTGGTCTAGGTGGTTCGGGTGTGACTGGTCCAGGTGGTTCGGGTGTGGCTGGTCTAGGTGGTTCGGGTGTGGCTGGTCCAGGTGGTTCGGGTGTAGCTGGTATAGGGGGTTCGGGTGTGGCTGGTCTAGGTGGTTCGGGTGTGGCTGGTCCAGGTGGTTCGGGTGTGGCTGGTCCAGGTGGTTCGGGTGTGGCTGGTCCAGGTGGTTCGGGTGTGGCTGGTCTAGGTGGTTCGGGTGTGGCTGGTACAACATTGGGAAATTCTGGCCCTGCTCCTTGGTACGGACAACAACAGTTGATCAATTTACTTACAGTTTGTTTTGAGTTTGCAATCAACTAATTTAATATTAATGGAGAATAGCGCTATGTCATTGCGTCTTACTGATGCTATTTAACGTTTAATGTCACAAGGGAATGATATTCTACCCGCGGCTGAAAAAACACTATCATCCACACAGTCAAATAAATCCGAACAATTGGAAACCATTCCATTGCAAAAGTATGGCATCTCCTTGGAAACTCTGCGAAACCTTAGTCAGAATCCAGACGCAGAATCAATAGGAAAATTTCTCCTACGGGTTTTGGAACTTGTTTTCACCAGTGCAGAATTGTAAATGCAAAATAAAAACGTTTAAAATATCTATAGCGGCGAAAGCGATAACGAACGGTTTTTTTAAACATAAACTATCTAAGGGACATGCAGCGCATTAAATATTGTAAATAAGAGATTGCATTATAATGATCTAATGATTATGATTATATTTATTCATTCCTTGTTGTGTTATTTGCATGCTTTTATTTGTATAATTAAATTAAATAATTGAATAATAAGTAACATAAATATATTTAATTATAAACAATTATTTATTGAAAAATTATTTATACAGAACGATACATTCTACCAAGCATTTTCCAGGGGTTATTCGTTTATTGTAATATTTAATGCAGGGAATAGTGCGGTTAGCCAAGTAAAATAATCTACAGTACATTGTATAGACTGCAACTGGAAAGGAGGAATTTAACTACAGTATTCTACAGTACACTACCGCAATTCAGTAGAACACCACACACACACCAACTGTATTGTTACAGTGCCTGTCAATCAATCTAAGGCTTTGCGGGATCCCATTAGTAGCCTGGCCTGTAGTTGTTTGATGCAGCCGCCATGCTCTTTGAGCTTAGTCTACCCGCCTAGCCGCCCTGCTCTTTATTTCCCTGCCCTACACTGCCCTATACTAACCCATGGCATCTCTGCACAGAGGGATACTTCGGCTCTACATTTTCAATCTGTTAAATCTGATCAATCTAGACAGAAAGTCTGGATTGAAGAAGTTGAAAGTAGGTTCAATTTCATCAATCTAACTATTATTTTTCTACGAGAGTAGATTGATTCAGATTGATGCAGATTGAAGAATGGATTTTAATTGTGAACAAGACTGTATGAAATAATTTTCCGTAATAGATGGAGTTAATCCCCTTACCGCCTTACCTGAGGTTCCCCTGCCCGTGTAGGTCATGTATCAGGCGGTTTTACCTTTAGACCTACTCAGGCTTAAAATACCACATGAATACGGCGATATACGACAACATTCGATACGATTGCTATAAATGTGTTAAATCGTACTCAACGAGACATAATCGAAATAATATCCATGTGAGAAGGCTGCACGGCATCGATAAAGGAGGCGGCCATGCGATGAGTGTTGTAAATGGTTCAAAATCAGGCGGGATGTTTTATACTTCACGTACGAATCTACCTCAAAGGTGCGAAAGGTGGAGAAATTATTCAAAGGTGGCGTATTAAACAAGAAAGGTATAAGCCTCGGCCCTATATACCTTTCATTAATAATACGCCTATTTAAAACGCTTATAAAGTTTGATTTTGAACATAAATATTCTTAAAAACTACCAATCCAACTACGTTTTTAGACTGTTAAAGCAACCATATATCTAAATCGAATTTCAAGCCTTCAAGCAATCTCATAAATGGTTGTGAAACAATTATGAACATTTTACGCAAATATTTTATGTTTTCTATTGTGGCCCGCCCATTGGGTGTGTTATTATTACAGTGACATTCTGGCCAGCTCATTGGCTGTTGGCACGAAATTATAGTAAATGTTATGATGCCTTGACAACTGAATAAACATCAACATAACCCATCGCAATTTTTAGTAAGAAGGCGTTTGTACTGTAATATAACAATCAATTAAATATTTTTAGATTTATTATAAGGAGTGGCTTTCTTTGTAGAGAGTAAAAATTATATTAGCAATAATAATTCATTCCGATATTTCTGATATATTTTCGGATATAAAGACGGCTGCTGGCGGATAAAACTTGGCCTTTATTTAAAAGTAAATGTTTAGTAGGAGCTAGGCAGGTAGGAGGTTTCAGTGCTACGGTATTTATCTTAACTTGTAAGATGCCTTTCGCAGTTAGGTTACCTAGTACATAACACTAATTGTATGTATAAATGGTACAGAAGGATGGTAGTAGTTTTTTCGAAATAAATAAAAAATAGGATAAACTAAAACTTTCCAAACGGTTGTTAACTTACTAAAGGCTTGGAGGTAATGCCTACTTGTTGTGGTCAATCATTATAAAAATGTAGGGCTACAGAATGTTATGGGCGGCAATTATTTATAAGATGTGATGAAGTTTACAGAGGGACTTTCAAGATAACTCACTAATTCACTGCAATGAATTATAATAACTCCAGAATTTGCGAATGCTTACCATTTTAAATGATGGATAGCTCCTCTTTGCATATACTGTAGTATTGACTTATACTAACATTTGTTCTCCTGAAAATTTCCTTTAAAATGAGCCCTGAATGTGCTCTGTACGATAAAAAATGAAAGGTATGAAACTTTTTTAGACGCTCATCGCGTAAAAATCATTCATGGAAAATATGATTTTAACTTTTTATATTTATATCGCGACATTAGAAACTACCCGTACTTCACACATGATATCTCGTGAACGAAACAAAATATGGAAATAATACTGTTTTTAGATTTGGAATCACCATTACATTCGGATTCAGATGGGATATACTAAAAAATTGCAATTTTTTGGCCCAAATTCGACCCCCCCCCCCCCCCCCCCCTTAACATAAAGTTAGGCTACTGAGCGCCCTACATACAATTGAAATTGAACTGCAGTTTTTCTGCGGTATTTCCTAAGTTACTGTAGTTCTATTTACTTACACTTCAACAACAGATCCCTGAACTTGCCCATTGTTATATAATTACAACTACATGTTCTGGAATATTTATGACGTAGGTAACGCAGTTTTATGCCTCGCAGACATTTATTTGTAAAGAGATGCCAAGAAACTATATTGCCCTTTGACTTTACTTTATATTTACTTTTTTCGCCGTGTAAAGGGAAATACATGACATCTATGTATTTCTCCATATTTTTTATTATGTTCTATTGAATAAGTAATTATTTAAATTATTAAGTTTAATGACTTTACCTCCTACTAATTGTAAGTAATGCAAAGCGTTTTAGATAATATATTGTAATAAATTTTTTAGGCAATTTTATAAATATTGATAATAATAATAATTTAACAACATTATAAGATCATGGATGACCTAATGGAAGAAGAAGGATCAGTTGAGAATAATGAGATTGAGGAAGGCGCAGAGACAGATCAGAGATTGAGCGAAGCCATTGAAGAACTACAAGAAGAAATTAAAGAATTTCGTGTACAAATACCTGACATTGCTTGGAAGAAACCAGCGATAGACGAAGCTGAATTTCCTCCCGAGTTTAAAGAGAACACAGACGCAGAGGAATTAATCCAAGAGTTTGCTGAAAATTTCCGAAAACAATATATACATATATACAGAGATCGGAAACCCCTGTTTCTTTGTCCGCTAAACGATTGCGGCATACCGAAATTCGTTTGCACTACAGTTAGGCCATCATTGTTACCATATGAAGAACTGTGGGATCATTTTGGGGCGAGTGCATTCGTTTCTGACTACTTGGAATTTGAGGCTTTAGAAAAACCAACGGATTTACCTACTTATCTGTATTCACCAACGACAGTACTACAACTTCAATTGGGAAATTGTTTCAACTATTCTACGGTTCTTTGTTCGTTTCTAATTGGCGCTGGTTACGATGCTTATGTTGTCAGCGGTTATGCGACGAGGGAGATGTGCTTGATGGACGAAAGTAGAGATATCTGTCCATTACTTAGGAAAACCCACGAGGAAACTGGAAGTATTGATGTGGTACAACAAAGAAAATATACTGTGAAACCTCCAAAAGATCTTAGCAGTAAATACGAGAAAAAAATGCAGGAAAGGAAAGAGCGAGAAGAGAGAGAAGCCGAACAAAAACGAAAAATAGAAGAAGAAAAGGAACAGTTGGAACGCGAGAAACCTCCTCCTGATGATTTGTTTGGCCAGAGAATTCACTCCTGGGTTGTCGTTCTGTCGGGCAAACGAGAAGTGCCAGAAACATTCTTTATTGACAGTCTCACAGGTAACGCTTACTCAACAGAGCATTCCGCATTCCTTGGCATAGAGTCTCTTTGGAACCATACCAACTACTGGGTTAATATGCAAGATTGTAGTAATGGTTGTAGAGACTTAATATTTGACCTGGGAGATTGTTCGAAATGGGAGTATATGTTTCCTCAAATGGATAAACCGATACTGAGCCTTCCTGAAGATAAGGTCGATGGGTTTGATGATGATGAAGAAGACCTTAATATCGAAGGTAAAGACGAAAGGTTGGTAGACCTTCCGCCCTCATGGGTGCCACTCATCGCCATTACTCCTGAGCAGTACGAACAGCGTTGTCCGCAAGGGAAGAAAACGACACTTTACAAACGAGCCAAGTTGGAACAATTTGCCGCATACCTACTCAAGGAAGGCCTGTCTCATAGACTCAGTATTTATTCTGATCTGGAACTAAATAACTTAGTTCGAGTGACGGACACTTTCCGATTTAGAACGGATAAATTACAGAAGAGAGTTTTGGAGCATCCAGATGGCACTATTACAGAATACTTTGCCCCTGGAAGAATGCGTGCACTTAAGGAACACACATACAATGTAACAAGTCCTGGTCCAGAGTCAGAAAGGGTCATGACATTCTATCATGATCACCGAATCGACGGGTTAGCTTGCCGCGAAGAGACGCCAACCTCTATGACGGAACACTTCGAGGATCGAGCTGATTTCCTCTATAAACGACACATCGAGTTCGGAAAACGGCAGAAAAAGTTCGGACCAGCGGAAACCTCAAATCGACCTGTTTTGGAAATTTGTGAAAGTTTCCATAGAAACGAGAAATTACCAGCTGATAGTGACGTTGAAGAACGACGATTTCTTACATCAGAGGATAAAATTCAGTTAACGTACCATCGCGCATCCAATAAGATTTCAGCATCTTCTCGGGAATTTCTAAAACCACCAGGTTCAAATGAAAGAGGCGCTGTAATTATATTAACCAATGACATGGTTAATACTTATCAAGTTGACCAAACGACGGCTCCCCCTAAGAATCTCTTTATATACGAGATGCTATTGGATCTGATTCAAGTGGAAAACGAATTGTTGTACGGTGTAAAAACCTCGGAACAGGAAGTTCGTGATATTCTCAATGAGAGAACTGTGGAGGAATCGAATTGGGAACTAGAAATTTCTGTTTATGATACGAAGCGTAATGACAAAGTTCGAGCGATGCGTTTGGAAATAGAAAGACAAGAAATGGAAGAAAAATTAAGACGTGACGACTTGGAATTAGATTACCTAGCGCCATTCCTTGCGTTGTTAGGCAACCCATCTGTAATAGTTAAGAAAACGGCTTTCCAATTGAAAGAAGATTGTCTTGCTGATCTTAAAAGACGTTTAATAGATAAAGCGAATCTAATACAGTCGCGTTTTGAGAAAGAGACGCAGGAACTTCAAAAGAAACAGCATTGGTACCAACAGAATCAGGTCTCCATGACCAAAGAAGATGAGGATCAGTATATACATTACTGCTCCGACGCAATGTTTAGAATTCATATTCTAGAATTGCGATTAACGCGCCATAAAGAACTCGCACCTCAGAAGTACATCGCATTGGAACAGAGACTACGTACCGACCCACGATTGGCTAATTTTTTCTAGCGTCTATTACAGACTCTTTGACTATTATTAATTACAGCTTTCCTATGTAGCATTTTTCGTGGACAACTAAAGAAATTATCATAAACTCAACGATTCGAATACTCAAGGTCATCCAATTTCTTTTACTATTAGAGGCTACGTGTTGTCAGTTTTACTCTTAATTAAAGTATTGTTGTAAAATGAAAAGCACAAATTAAACATTATTTTCCATACAAGCAGTCAATACAGAAACCGAATGTGAACACGTGTCCTCTTGAGTACAGGACTAGGACTGCACATTAATTAATTGAGCTCAATAAATAGGCCTTCAGTAAATCTTGGTGCGGGTGGGATATCAGCATTAGGATTACTTAAAACTGATAGTAAAAATATGAGAGCCATTACACCTTACATGAAGTGGGGCCTTCGCGCAGCATGTGACATAAACGTATGTTACCACTACTACTACTATAATCGGCCTACTGTATTGGAGCTGCAAGGTGAGATGCTAGGCTGGCTTAACATGAATTGTTTTGCCACCACCATGCAATCCACAATTGACATGCCGCAATGCAGTGTGCATTAAGATTGCTATGCCGGCTTCTATTGTTATATGACTTATTATGTTAATTAAGTACCAACTCGAAAGAATTACAATAAAAAAAGATAATGTCCTCTAATCCATTTATCACCTAGATGCAGACTGGGTGACTGCCGTAGATGCAGACTGGGTGACTGCCGTAAATACAGACTGGGTGACCGCCGTATATGCAGACTGGGTGACTGCCGTAGATGCAGACTGGGTGACTGCCGTAGATGCAGACTGGGAAACTGCCGTAGATGCAGACTGGGTGACTGCCGTAGATACAGACTGGGTGACTGCCGTATATGCAGACTGGGTGACTGCCGTAGATGCAGACTGGGTGACTGCCGTAGATGCAGACTGGGTGACTGCCGTCGATGCAGACTGGGTGACTGCCGTCGATGCAGACTGGGTGACTGCCGTAGATGCAGACTGGGTGACTGCCGTAGATGCAGACTGGGTGACTGCCGTAGATGCAGACTGGGTGACTGCCGTAGATGCAGACTGGGTGACTGCCGTAGATGCAGACTGGGTGGCTGCCATAGATGCAGACTGGGTGACTGCCGTCGATGCAGACTGGGTGACTGCCGTCGATGCAGACTGGGTGACTGCCGTAGATGCAGACTGGGTGACTGCCGTAGATGCAGACTGGGTGACTGCCGTAGATGCAGACTGGGTGACTGCCGTTGATGCAGACTAGGTGACTGCCGTAGATGCAGACTGGGTGACTGCCGTAGATGCAGACTGGGTGACTGCCGTAGATGCAGACTGGGTGACTGCCGTAGATGCAGACAAGGTGACTGCCGTAGATGGAGACTGGGTGACTGACGTGATTTAAAGCAAATAAATGTGAGGACATTTACTGTTTAGATATGTAGCCATCTAGCGGGAGACTGTTTAACTGGTGTCTGAATGTCTCTAAAAAATCTCAACTTTTAGTTTTATTGTTGCCTGCAAATTTTCAATTCGACAAAGTTAGTAGCGTGTCAAAATGGTAACAACGACGGCGACAACTATTTATTTGTAATTGACCCACCCACAACCTGTGTCGGTTCCTAAGACTCCGCTAACTTCGTGGCTTGCCCCACAGCCACAAGTATGGTGTCCCAGCCCAGGTAGTTTGTTCGTGCTCAGGAATGTCACTCCATTTACTGTATTTAAAATAATTTAACAAATCTGAATAATATATTTATAATATTATACAAAGTAAAGTTTACAAAAACCGTCACTCTACCTACATATTGATTAACATAGTGCGTACAATTGAATTGCAGTTAGTGAATTAAACATATTGAATGTAATTAAAATTAAATAGGCCTTTAATATTACTAACAATTATATCAACTCATCAACATTTAAATATTCTGTCGTAAAATAGTAAAGAAAACACTAAACATAAATAGTGATTAGAGCTTAATAGTTAGATAATTGTATTCGATTTTATAACAAGCTGCTAATACATACAATCATTGAGACAGCTGATTGGTAGTTTCGCCCTCAACCATTAGGGCTTTCTCAGAGGATAAAGATAGTTACGGTGACAGTAGAGTGAAGTACCCAAGGAATAAGAACAGGCAATGTGATGTTGGGGTGAGGATTACCTTACTAACAACCACTATGGAAGCAGCACCACAAACTTGCGCCAATCACGTCTCTGCTTGTTAACATGTCGCCCTGTTTCATTTCTAACTAGAACATTCTAGCTTACACCCCCGAACAAGATTTATTAGCAGCTTATCATCGACTAACAAAATTTAATATTATCATTATATTATTAATTAAAAAACCATAACAAACCCAGGAATAAGTTGGCGTCAAATTACCCTTAACTATCTATTTTGAGTGCTACCAGTCCAGCCTATGTATGGATTGTATAAGGCTTGTGGATTGGGGTTTAGGTACTGGGGATGTGGCACGGCTGTCATGGTTGAATTAACCGACATTATATTGGATTCGTATGGGTTGCTAAGGGCTGCATTATATAACTTGTTGCTATGGACTGGGTTCGACTGGGGTATATACAATCTCTCTTGGGGAGTCAATGAAGGATTACTATCGGGCCTACTTGAATCTACTTGGCTAATATTTCCTGGAAAGTACTGACTAGAAAGATTGGGAACATGTTCCGAACGTTTTAACGCATAGACTGGAATACTTGGTGGGATATTCCCAGACCGGCCAACTCTATTTACAACATACCGACTGCTAATTTTTTGCCTGGAATTGTCCGGTATACCAGGCCGGACATATGTTGTTGTAGTCAAATCTCGCAAATCATTTAGCCCTATATTATTTGCTGGAATATTTGATCTAATATTTCCCGGAATATTGGATCTAATATTTCCCGGAATATTGGATCTAATATTTCCCGGAATATTTGATCCAATATTTCCCGGAATATTTGTTCTAATATTTCCCGGAATATTTGATCCAATATTTCCCGGAATATTTGATCCAATATTTCCCGGAATATTTGTTCTAATATTTCCCGGAATATTTGATCTAATATTTCCCGGAATATTTGATCTAATATTTCCCGGAATATTTGATCTAATATTTCCCGGAATATTAGGCCAACTATTTACAGGAAAATAAGACCCAATATTAGACGTACTTTCGGAAATATTTAACCCAACGTTTCCCACAAACTTCGACCCACTACTAACGGAAACCATTGGATTTCCGGTCCCATCACGACTAAATCGTTCTGTCAATATTTCCTTCGTCATTAACATCATGCTTCTATCAAAGTTATTTGGGGCAACATTCGTATCAACCGGATCCTTATTACCAGAGAATAAACGATCACGTGTCCCAAGTTTACTTTCATTTTGTTTAGTTCCAACTGACAGACTGCTACAGGGGTACTGTAACTCTCTTATAGTTCCCAGATAGCGATCTAAACCCTGTATACTCGGTTGATCTTCAACAAATACGCGTGAATGATATTGATCTTTAATTTCGTAATTATTGAATTTCTCATGAGTGCTGCGTCGATCTAAAATATCAGATCTTTTCGCGCCCGAAATATCCAATCTCGTCCGATCCGCTTTCCTTACAACGTCGCGTGTTTTACCATGTCGTATTTTCGCCCAATCTGTTTGCTCCTTTGGTGTCTCGCCGAAGGACCAACTTTGGCACCACCGCAACCGATTAGCCGCCTCCGCTCGACTACGTTCTACAGCGGAAGTGACGTCATATCCGCATCGAGTGCTGTTGATAACCGATGGGCGGACAACACTGTTTCCAGTATTAGGCATCAATGAGTAACTGACAATCTCACCAACCTCTATATTGGAACTCTTCTTCTCTCCGATATCTACATCACTATTGGGTGATTCGACTTCTTCAAACTCGATACAGATATCAGGAATATCGACTTTAACCTCCGCTTTCTCTTGTAATGGAGTCATTTCTGTCTCCTTGCAATCAAGTATACTGGTTTCGTCTGTTGTTTGATCGGATGGTGGTTCCTTTTCGACGTCACAACATTTCGGACATCGCCACATATTCGGGACACCGTCGACCACGACGCCACCGCCACTCGAACACTCGATATGGACGATTTCGCGGCAGACACTGCACTCATAGAGAGGGGGCGCCACACCCACACCCAATCCGTCGCAGATGCGGCACTTACAGGACCGCGCGAGCACGGGCGCGAGACACGCGCGCTCGCGACACGACTGCTTGAGACGACCGGCGCCGCCGAACTTTATCTTATCCAAACAGTTGACGCACTCGCGGCAGTCCGACCGCATACACCCGTCGCACTGCCGACACGGGTTCCGTCGACGCTGCAGACTGCCGCTAGAGGGCGCTAAGTAGTGCGTAGAGTCGAACCCCAGGGCGGGACATCCGGGACAGTCCCAGTAGCGACGGGATTCATCGACCGAACGATCCAATAGATTAGCATCGCCAACTCGGCAATCTAAGTGAACCGCCTAAATAAAATAATCAATAATCAATATTAATTATTATTAATAAATTATTATAAGGGATAAATTTCAAAAATTGTCGTTTTTACTTAAAAAAAATAATAAATCTGTGTTTGTCTCTGGCATAGCTTTTGGGCATGGGCGATGTAGACAAATACACCAATATAGAAAATACAAAATACATAACATAGTGCCGGTACTCTCGATAACACTCGATTAGTGTTTAAACGGAACCCCGAACTATAAATTGTGAAGTACATTTCTTGAATATCTGATAAAAAAAATAGTTCCAGCAGAACTGAAATGTTTTGATTTTATCAAATTTGTATTTCAGTAAACCATCCAGTAATCTACAGTAGGTCAGGTATAGTACCCCGATCTTACTAATATTTCATAAGTGTAAGATAAACTGAGTGTTACCCAAAACTCGTCACATATTATTATACTAATAACTTTAAGGAATTTAATCCAAAATTGCAATCCCGATCCCGAAAATCGGGATTCCGAGAGTGATAATCCCGATCCAAGAAAAGTCTGATCCCGTTTAAACACTAACATAGTTGCATAGTAATTTCAATAAAATGTACTGGGGCAACTTTCTATTCCGTTATGAATTGCCCAAAATGGGGACAAATTATGTGATGATAAGTGTGAAACGTTGCTCTTAAATTGCGAAATGTAATTCTAGAATGTTAAAATTTAACGTGATAGTAAGTTTTCCAGAGGTTCAACGTTATTATTATAGTGTAGCGGAGATCTGCAATGTAGCAATGAAGCTATTATGTGATATGTACGTACATAGTTACTATAGTTCGAAGTGAGTTGAGTTACAAAATACCCTCCATGCTACTCTATGACCTTGCAGAAGATCACAATTTCATAATTAATTGCAATATGAACCTCTGTTGGGGGCGATGTACAGAAAAGTGGCCAAACTATAGACATTCTTTGGTAAAATATAATGATTCTCAAAACCCGATAATAGAGCTGGAAGTTCAGAGTCTGTAGAATTCATTCAGACATTGTCTGAGCCTAATAATAATATATAACCTGGTATAATGAAATACTGCTTGTTTGTGCGGCATGTAAATGTTATGAGAGCCTGGTTACAGGCATGGTTACGTGTGGGACAGTTATGGTACGAAACACACTGCCAGACACACATTGTAAGGGACACATACAACCATTATGATACATATTATATTAAAAGAAAGTATTTTCAAGGATGATTTCAGAAATGTTCTTGTTTCACAGAGTTACCAACTATATGCAATTATATTGGCTATAACAATTGGTACAGGAGGGGGTTACAGGTGGGTGGGGGTTACAGGGGGTTACAGGTGGGTGGGGGTTACAGGGGGTTACAGGTGGGTGGGGGTTACAGGGGGTTACAGGTGGGTGGGGGTTACAGGGGGTTACAGGTGGGTGGGGGTTACAGGGGGTTACAGGTGGGTGGGGGTTACAGGGGGTTACAGGTGGGTGGGCGTTACAGGGGGTATACATGAGGGGACAGTTTATGGTTTTCTTTTCGGTTTAGATTCGAAGCTCATCAAAAATCCCTCTTCAAATCTTTATATTTTTATCTTCAAAACTTGAAAATTCTTGATACTTTGAATTTGGATAATTGTTTTCGAGTATTACAGCTCTAGAGCTACAGGTAATTTACAAATTCATTACAAATTTATAGGATTGTCTGTAACAACAATTAATTGATTAATTGATATAACATTTTTTCAATTTAGACATTTTAGGTATTTAGTATAAAATTAACTACCACATCGACAGATTATGATGTTTATTTAAATTTTAAGACAAATTTCCCAGCCTTAATTTGGTATACCTGTACCTGTACGTTTAACATTATATTTCCTGAAATTTCATTCAGTAGAAATGGAATCAAACCATGGGCTCATTGATTACAACGGGAGCTAAAATAAAAAAGTTACAGCACAACATAACTTACACAATTAGTGTACATTCAGATGGGGATCCAGTAAAAAAACCAATAAACATTTCAGGAACCAATAAGAATAACTTCTCATTTACACATATCAGCCCCTATGGATACCACGACCCATAAACCAATACTAACCTCGTGACAACTGCGACACTCGTAGAGTACCGCCATCTCCGACCCTTTCCCGCACACTCTGCACCGCAGGGACCAGGCCAGGACCGGCACCCGGCAGACCCGTAGACGACAACTCGTCTTCAGCCTCCCGCTCCCTCCGTTCCCGGGTTTATCCAGACAGCTAACGCAATAGCCGCAGTCGTCTCGTTGGCATTCCGCGCACTTCCGACAACGCATTCGCATGCGAAGGCGTCGTTCCGGCTTACCGGATGCAGTAGAACCGGCCGACGATAGAGCGGGAGATAAACTCGATACAGAAGATACTTCTGAGTGAATATGGGAAATTCCGTCATTACCGACAGAATGTCGGGCCGTCGGTGAAACACTCGAGTTGGTAGGAGCTACTATAACTGATTGAGTTCTAGAACACAACTTAGTTGACTCCATAGCGGGTGGACTAACAGTTCTAGAATACTGGAAGGGAGTGTAACTAATAGAAGGTTTAGAGAAACTCCCAAGGTTGTTCTCAAATCTCCGGGAACTCAATAAAGTCGACTTTATTTGCGTCGATAGTTTATTAGTTACGGGGGGTTTTACTAACTCGTTTACCGGTTTATTATAAGCCGCGTTTATTTTACGTTTTCGGTCTCTTAGCAACCCGCATTTAACGGAGTTACTTTTTATTTTTTCTTCGCGAATTTCCAATTTTTTCAACTTTTTCTTGGGAATCAGCGACTGATTGCGAACTGAAGCGACGTTGAACCGGTCGCAGTACTGGTTGTCGATGTATTTCCGGAAGTCCGGATGCCGTTGCAGCGCTCCGGAGGCTAGCAGGGTCTCCTCCTCGGAGGCTTGCGGGGTCTCACCCCCTCGAGCCTCCAACACGACCACCATCTTCCGGGACTCCCTCAGCAACTCTTCTGGATCCTCTATAAGCTGGGAACTCCCCGAGGCCTCCGGTCGACTCAGATAGGCCACCAACTCCCGGATTCCCTCCAACTCCAACGGAGTTACCACCGCGTCGTTCCCTTCCGGTTCCACTTCACTCTTCTCTACCGGTTCCTCCGGTTCTTCCCGACTCCTCCCCGAGGATTCTCGCCGCCTTCGCTTCCGTCCCCGACTCTCCTCCAGGTAACAGAACCCGCTGAGGGCCCCCGGCCGCGAGAGATCCCGCAGGAAGCCTCGTCCACGAAATACCGCTACGTAACGCTCCAACACAAACCAAAGCAATTCACGGAAAAACGGGAACCTGTCGAGGGATAATTAATTAATCTATACTACAATAATTCAACATTATTACCGGTACCGGTACAAAATACCGGTACCGCAGTGTTTAAACGGGATCCCGGTGACAAATACAATCCTGGTCCCGACGTATAAATAGTGAAGTAATTTATTCAGGGATTCCGAGGTCGCTGATAAAAATATTTCTGGTATTGCAGCCATAATTTTTGGTGCCGTTCTGGTGCCACAGGTAGAACAGTACAAGCAGGAAAATTTCAAACTGCTAAAATTCGCATTTGTTTGGGTAATTCTGAAACTATACTGGTTTTAAAGGTCGCTGATCACGATACATCTCGTTACAAATCTGTCAGGGTATCGCAACTATCATTTTTGGTGCTTGATTGGTGTGACAAAAAGTACAAGTATATATCATAAAATTTCAAACTGCCAAAAATGTAATTTCTTTGAATAATTCTGAAGCTATATACAGCTGGGTTTTCGAGGTTGCTGATCACTTTAGAACTTGTTAGAAATATTTTATGGTACCGGTAGTGTAACCATCAAATTTATTATCAATTTGTGATACTTATAAAAATACTGGATATGGGTGCCAGAGTGGGACCACAGCACACTGGATATGGGTGCCAGAGTGGGACCACAGCACAATGGATATGGGTGCCAGAGTGGGACCACAGCACACTGGATATGGGTGCCAGAGTGGGACCACAGCACAATGGATATGGGTGCCAGAGTGGGACCACAGCACACTGGATATGGGTGCCAGAGTGGGACCACAGCACAATGGATATGGGTGCCAGAGTGGGACCACAGCACACTGGATATGGGTGCCAGAGTGGGACCACAGCACACTGGATATGGGTGCCAGAGTGGGACCACAGCACACTGGATATGGGTGCCAGAGTGGGACCACAGCACACTGGATATGGGTGCCAGAGTGGGACCACAGCACACTGGATATGGGTGCCAGAGTGGGACCACAGCACACTGGATATGGGTGCCAGACTGGGACCACAGCACAATGGATATGGGTGCCAAACTGGGACCACAGCACACTGGATATGGGTGCCAAACTGGGACCACAGCACACTGGATATGGGTGCCAAAGTGGGACCACAGCACACTGGATATGGGTACCAGAGTGGGACCACAGCACACTGGATATGGGTGCCAAAGTGGGACCACAGCACACTGGATATGGGTACCAGAGTGGGACCACAGCACAATGGATATGGGTGCCAGAGTGGGACCACAGCACACTGGATATTGGTGCCAGAGTGGGACCACAGCACACTGGATATGGGTGCCAGAGTGGGACCATAGCACACTGGATATGGGTGCCAGAGTGGGACCACAGCACTCTGGATATGGTTGCCAGAGTGGGACCATAGCACACTGGATATGGGTGCCAGAGTGGGACCACAGCACAATGGATATGGGTGCCAGAGTGGGACCACACCACACTGGATATTGGTGCCAGAGTGGGACCATAGCACACTGGATATTGGTGCCAGAGTGGGACCATAGCACACTGGATATGGGTGCCAGAGTGGGACCATAGCACACTGGATATGGGTGCCAGAGTGGGACCACAGCACAATAGATATGGGTGCCAGAGTGGGACCACAGCACACTGGATATTGGTGCCAGAGTGGGACCATAGCACACTGGATATGGGTGCCAGAGTGGGACCACAGCACAATGGATATGGGTGCCGGAGTGGAACCACAGCACAATGGATATGGGTGCCAGAGTGGGACCATAGCACACTGGATATGGGTGCCAGAGTGGGACCATAGCACACTGGATATGGGTGCCAGAGTGGGACCACATCACAATAGATATGGGTGCCAGAGTGGGACCACAGCACACTGGATATGGGTGCCAGAGTGGGACCACAGCACAATGGATATGGGTGCCAGGGTGGGACCACAGCACACTGGATATGGGTGCCAGAGTGGGACCACAGCACACTGGATATGGGTGCCAGAGTGGGACCATAGCACACTGGATATGGGTGCCAGAGTGGGACCATAGCACACTGGATATGGGTGCCAGAGTGGGACCACAGCACAATGGATATGGGTGCCAGAGTGGGACCATAGCACACTGGATATGGGTGCCAGAGTGGGACCACAGCACAATAGATATGGGTGCCAGAGTGGGACCACAGCACACTGGATATGGGTGCCAGAGTGGGACCACAGCACAATGGATATGGGTGCCAGGGTGGGACCACAGCACACTGGATATGGGTGCCAGAGTGGGACCACAGCACACTGGATATGGGTGCCAGAGTGGGACCATAGCACACTGGATATGGATGCCAGAGTGGGACCACAGCACAATGGATATGGGTGCCAGGGTGGGACCACAGCACACTGGATATGGGTGCCAGAGTGGGACCACAGCACACTGGATATGGGTGCCAGAGTGGGACCATAGCACACTGGATATGGGTGCCAGAGTGGGACCATAGCACACTGGATATGGGTGCCAGAGTGGGACCACAGCACAATGGATATGGGTGCCAGAGTGGGACCATAGCACACTGGATATGGGTGCCAGAGTGGGACCACAGCACAATGGATATGGGTGCCAGGGTGGGACCACAGCACACTGGATATGGGTGCCAGAGTGGGACCACAGCACACTGGATATGGGTGCCAGAGTGGGACCATAGCACACTGGATATGGGTGCCAGAGTGGGACCATAGCACACTGGATATGGGTGCCAGAGTGGGACCACAGCACAATGGATATGGGTGCCAGAGTGGGACCATAGCACACTGGATATGGGTGCCAGAGTGGGACCACAGCACAATAGATATGGGTGCCAGAGTGGGACCACAGCACACTGGATATGGGTGCCAGAGTGGGACCACAGCACAATGGATATGGGTGCCAGAGTGGGACCACAGCACAATGGATATGGGTGCCAGAGAGGGACCATAGCACACTGGATATGGGTGCCAGAGTGGGACCACAGCACAATGGATATGAGTGCCAGAGTGGGACCACAGCACAATGGATATGGGTGCCAGAGTGGGACCATAGCACACTGGATATGGGTGCCAGAGTGGGACCATAGCACACTGGATATGGGTGCCAGAGTGGGACCACAGTACACTGGATATGGGTGCCAGAGTGGGACCATAGCACACTGGATATGGGTGCCAGAGTGGGACCACAGCACAATGGATATGGGTGCCAGAGTGGGACCATAGCACACTGGATATGGGTGCCAGAGGTATGGGTGCAACAAACGTGGCTCAAAGATACAGATGAATTAAAAAATTATTCTAAAAAATCGATTCAAATTCACAAATTATCGAAATTGAAAAAAAATGTAATTCGACTCTAAAGTGAACAGCCCGCAGCCCCGTACATTAATAATATAAGGAATAAAATACCTGAATGCGGAATGAACTCGAACCCGTCTCTCTATCTCTACGACCCGGAGTTGGGAAGCGACCGCGAAACTGTGGAGGAAGTTCCCGCCGAAAACCAGCGAATCCTCGGGAGTGTAAACCGCGTGGATCCACCCGCACGGGATGAAGAAGGTCGAGCCGGCACCCAGCTCCACCCTGACGCACCGATCTACCGCGTCGCCGAGGAACAGGTCCCCCTGGCGCCCGCTCATAGTCCACTCGATGTAGAGTTGGAGATTCCGTTCCGACGGGGGTATCATAAAGAAAACCTTACGGCCCCGGATAATGTGGTACCTGTAGGTGAAGGTGGGAGGTGATATATATTCACAATATTGTTCCGGAGTAGCAGTACCTAGTACCGGTAGTAGGGATGTGGCGAATGTCCGTATCCGCATTCGCATCTCTTGAATGCGAATGGTACATGCGGATGTTGCATGCGAATGGTACATGCGGATGTTGCATGCGAATGGTACATGCGGATGTTGCATGCATTATCTAAGCACCCTGTCTGCGCATATCCAACAATAATCACTCAATTAAAAAAATGTCAATAATAATTACTTTTAAATTATCTTAAACTTTTTTTGCTTTTATCTTTAAAATTATCAAAATATAAAATTATTTCTTACTAGATATCAACTTGGCCAGAAGTAAATGCATTAGTTCCTGGTGCATTAAGGATAAGCAATGGTAGGGGTAGCAATATTTTTGTTTGTTATATTTTGTTATATTATTGGCAATGAATATTAATATAAGATTTGAATATTAAAATGCTGGTGCAATCTTTATGTAGAAGGGAGGCCGGACAAAAATATGTATGTATATCCGTGCGGATGTCAAAAATATGACATTCGCAACATCCCTATCCGGTAACGCTACCTAATGTATTAATTCAGGTACCGATACTTTCTAATTCATAGACCTCTAATCTGTCCGGTAAATTTAACATACATTCGTGCATGGGAATTTGAAACACGGGTAGTTTAAACTTTCCGGCTTAGTGGATTTAAATCTTTGTTGTCCCCGTCAATATTGCACCGCACCACACACCAGCCCAGCACCGCACCACTTAGTTTCACAGCAGTTATTTTCTAATCTTATATCAGTAGTGTTTTGTTTGTTGCCGGCACAGTGTCGAGGGATGCAATCATTAAAACGCTTGTACTGTAGATAAAGATGGGCCACACGTAAATAGGGAAGTAAAGTCAAACTATCTCTCTATAAAGGGGTCTGCGTACGATGTACATGTATCAAAACACTATTGGTGGTATACTTATACCAAGG
>JAUCBJ010003121.1:0-18674 GCA_032718475.1 Nemertoderma westbladi
CTACCATTTTATTAAAAAAAATTTCGGGGCCGAAAAAATAACACTAATGCGGTTCCGTGTATATTTAGTATTCCATGTATAGGCCTACTACAGTCAGACAGTAGGCCTATATCTGTATATGTATATTAATATTTGATTATTAAGACAGTTAGACCTTGTTAGATACGGCCTCTATCAGTCACTCAGTCTGTCAGTGAATGTTTAAAAAATGATCTTATTTTATTGTGTTGTGTGTTGTGCCTGTTGGTGGTTGGTGCGTTTTTACTTATAGAAGTAAATAAAAACTTTTCATTTCCATTTCCATTACCGGTACTCAGTAATCCCTGAATACAGTAATCTGGCAGTCTGGTACTATACAGCTATATCCTATATCAGTGGGTGTTTGAAAAAGGTGGACTGGACACAGAAAACATCAGAACATGGACAATGGACAGAGCAATCACCGGCGATTTGCGTCACACAGGACAGCCAGACAGCTGCGCTGCACAGCATGTCCACCTTTTTCAGCATTGTTGTCCACTTTTTTTGCGAGCCACGAAGTCCTGAAGTCTGTGAGCTGAGCCTTACAGCCTTAGCATCAATATTGGAACGTCAATATTCTAACGCATTGCGCAGTAAAGTTAATTATAATAACAGAATAACTATACCTATTGTCAGATTGTACTGACAACTGAGAGGGAAATATAATATGCTTTATTTACCGTTCATCCCGAGATCTGTTATTATTCGACCGAGCGCAGCGAGGGAGGTAGGCTAAATAAGTCCCCATATTTTGGGAGTGACAGTCCGAAACCCTAATTCAAAGTGGAAATGGAGGCCCAAAAACCTTAATTAAAACTGTCATGTAACCCCAACCTTAAATATTTTGGATCCTAAATTCCACAAAATTTCTTATAGGGCCTATTAGAGCATCGGGACTTTAAGGTCAGAAGGTTATGCCTGACCAACTAAACCCAAAACCCAACCACAAAAATAAACCAATAAATCCAAGTTTAAAGCATAAAGTGCTTAACACTAATCATGACACAGTTTTAAATTATTTCACACTGACACACGGGTTACATTTGTAGCCCATTGCATTTTATGTTATTATTGGAAGCTTTATGAATAATTGTTACGTTTCTTCTAAATTTTTAATAGTAATTAACCTGTTAGTGGTTAATATGGGGACAAAAAAATGTTGTGTGATGGTAGGCTAGTAGTTACATCGAGTACATTATATATTTTATTCATAAAATAATGAAAAAACCAGCATAATGTGCCCAATGACATTATTAATAACTGAATAATAAGCCTAATACTGTAATAATATCTGTGCTGTGCACATAATAAATCTACCCCCCCCCCCCCCCCCCCCCCACAATGTTTTAGGTTATTTCATAGAAAGGCCTATCATTTCGAGATGCTGCAATTAGTGCATAGTGATGACTTTTTAACATGTACATGTACTTTACAGACTGGCAGCTTGCACATGTCACATCGCAACCTGGTTGACTTATCGATTCTCCTGGGACATATAGTGCATCGGCGTGGACCAGGTGCGACTGGCGCTGTTGGTGTAGCCAGTTCTATTCCGAATAATGCGGCAGCTTGCCGGGACCGCTTTGGAAGCTGGGCTGTGGTAAGACGGTTTCGTATATTAGGTTCTCCCAATGAAAGGGCTAACTCCTTGATAAAGTCTCGTCTCGTATTTAATTTCGGTATAGATTTTGCTTTCTTAATTAAGAGAAATGAGTTTAGAGTTGCTATATCCACCAGATTCATGAACATCATCACTGGCCAACGATTGCATTTCCGTTTACAGGAAAAATGCCCAACCCTTTGGTCTAATAAATCAACGCCAAACTTGGTCGCATTATAATCTAAGATCATCTGTGGTTTCGAAGTTACAGAATCGATGTCAAAACGATTGTGGCTACTGCAAGTAGTATTACGTTCTTGTTTGGTTTTGGGATAAATGATACCAACATAACCTTATCGACTTCATTATAAAGAAACTTGGATGACATCTTTTTCCGTTTATTGGTTGGAGACAAGCGTATCTCTTGAGGTATTTCACGTCTTTTAGACTTGATGGTGCCAAGAAGAGTTAATTGTTTCTCCTTAAGTGCCTTTGCTAACTCTAGAGATGTAAACCAATTGTCTGTTGTAATTTGCCTTCCAGAATTATAGAATGGTTTTGCCAGCTCCATAACTATGTCAGTCGCAAGACCAACATGAATGCGACCTTCGACCGATCTTACCACCATACATCATCCCCTTTAGAGCAAACCCAGAACTAGATTCGGTTATCCAAAAAATCTTTGCACCAAATTTATGGGGTTTATTAGGCATGTATGTTCGACCTGGGACACCACCCTTATAACTCACAAGCTGTTCATCTACAGTCAAATGGCAGTCTGGGGTAATATATTTCAATAGTTGTTCTTGGAACATCAACCAAATGTCCCTTATGGCAGCAAACTTATCCAATACTTTCCTGGCTGCCCTAGTCTCCGGATTATCAAACCTCAAGCATTGTAGTAGGAAAATAAATCTTCTATATCCCATGGTTGCCTTGAAAAAAGGTGGACCATGTATTGGATCCCATAGGTCAATAAGTGCCTGATGGGCACTTCTATACACACCAGCCATTAGCAGTATGGCAATTCCGGCATTTAGTTCGGTGATAGTAAATTGGTTATAAGATAAATGTGTGCGACCTTTCATTTTACTCTTATGTTTAGCAAATATTGATCGGCCCCTTCGATTAGTTTCACGTAGCACAATATAGAGCATATCGGTAGTAATGAAGAGATTGAAGCTCTCCTCTGGTGATACTGGAGAGACTAAGCTCTTTGGAGTAAAATTAATAATATCTGCCCTTTGGCGTTTTGATGGCCGTGGTTCTTCTTCTGAGTATGTGGTACCAGATTTGGCAGTTATTGTTTCAACTGCAATTTCTGTAACATTAGAATCTTCTGACCCCGAAGAATACTCGTCTGAGTCTGATGAAGAATTGGATATAACGTACGTTTCATCATCGCTCAATTCTTCATCTTCAATTACGCTGTCTGATGTGAGTTCGACATCTGATGATACGGATGAGTCTGATTCTGAAGGACTATGAGAATCATAGTTTTCATAGTTGTATAATTCATAGTCACAGTCAATATCGTTACTAGTGTGTACCTCCTGTGCCCCAACTACCTTCAAGTTGATCTAGATCTATTGTTTGTAAATCCATAATATACAGTAGGCTACTTCTGTACTTCATACAGTATGTCCTACATATCCAATATCTGCTCTCAGACTGTCCGAATAATACTGTACCGGTACCGGTACTGTACATTTATTTCTAACACACTATAAAATAACTTACTATCAATATAATTGATAACATGGCACACATAATAACTATATACCTACAGTGTAGTAGTTTAGTTCACTATTTTTTATCATTATACCAACCTAAAACCATGGGCTACATTTGTAGCCCAGTGTGTCACTTTAATACAAATGTGTCATAGATTATCTTATGATTGGTCAAATAACTTAAATCAAGCTACAACCAGCTAGGTATAGATATTATAAACATATAACTAATGCCTCTATTGGCTAGGATTTTGATCGGCTGATATACCTCAGTTTAAATAAGGCTGGGCTACAATTGTAGCCCGTATGTCATGATTAGTGTTAAAGTGCATAAAATGCAGACGATACGCTAGACCTACTATTATTATGCTGTAAGCCTATAGGGGGGCAATCTGCGCGCGGGGTGCGGGGGGGGGGGGGGGGGGGGGTAGATAAGATACGCCTAGGACACCGACAGCATTCTTAATGCAGCTCAGCAGCTGCTTCCAGCATGCTGGCATGCCCATTCCATTATACAGTAGATAGATAATTGAAACCTGAAAAAGGTGGACACAGGACAGTCCAACAGTCCAATCACTAATAAATAGCATTGCTTTAATACGTTTCTGATTGGTCAGACTATTATCTACTCTACAGCTCTATCAGTCTATGTTTTTTGTGCATGTGTCCAGTCCACCTTTTTCAAACACATCTTATTCCCAATTATCTGATTATGTAACTACAGACAGACAGAACTAAGAAAGCGAAAACTTGAAAAAGGTGGACAGAGCAATTGCTACAAAGAAACTGCTATACATAATACGTTTCTAATTGGTCATTGGTCTAGGCCCGTTGTCCATATTTTGTGTCCAGTCCACCTTTTTCAAACACCCCTATCAGCCAGTCAGCCTATAGCAGTTTGGGCTGATAGCAAGGCGTGGTTATACTGATATACAGCTATACCTGATAACTGTACCAGTATATAGCTATCAGACTGTAGGTATAAGGCCTACAGTAAGGCTGTAAGGTGTAAGGCTAAATCTATCTCATCTCCCAGTCCCAGTCTCGGAGTCTCCATCTCCAGCTCACTACTGCACTACGGGTCTTCAGGTCTGACTTTACAACCCGGTTTACCGTTTACGGGGGCAAATGGTAAGTGTCCAAAATTCTTACAGCTTGATGACTTACGGCAGTGGGTTAGAGGGTTACATTTTTTTGCAATTTTCTTTTTTCAAATCGTTTATTGTTTTGGTTCCTTCTGGCTACCAGCTACCACTGTAAACCTGCTCCTTTACTTTTCATTTTTTTTTGTGATTTGGTGTGATTTGTTGTGATTCTGAAATCAGCATTTCAGGTGGGTCCAGGGGCGCAGCCACGTAACCAGAAGTGGGGGGGGGGGGGGGGGACGATAAAATAATTTTACGTCCGGCGTAACTCCCCCCCCCCCCCCCCCCCCCCCAAAAAAAAAAAATTTTTTTACAAATCTTAATGAGATTGTATGTAATTTGAAACATCGATAGGTTCACCTCTCTCCTCCTCCTTGGGAGAGCCAGATTTTTATTTTCGCTTTCATTCTTTAACTACAAGCGTTTGAAAAAGGTGTTTAAAAGATAGAAATAAGCGCTATACAAGGACAACTCTACAGTTGATTACTATTGAGAAGTTAAAAAAAATAGAAAATTCTTCAGATATACAATTACAATGAAATTTAGACCGCAAAGTGAAAACCTGGTATTCTTCACATTGGCGTGGGTCCCATGTATCTAACCAGTGCCCATAACATGACAGTTTTATAATTATAGGGTTTGCTGGTTTGGGCCTGATCAACTAACCAAAGAGGCATAACCAAAAAAATAAACCAATCTGACTGTTGTGTGGCTGTACGGTACGCACGGCCTACTACAATATTACTACACCGTAAGTCTATATACAGTATAGGATATATATAGTATAGTATATATCCAGTATATATATTATATTGTACCTCCTCCTTACTGTGTAAGTGTTTTAAAAAATGTGTCTCCAGCGATATTGCACCATTCACTGTAGATATTCTGTAATCTTATATTGATTTGTTCATAGCAATGGAAAGCTGACCATGCAAGGATTCCAAATAATTATGTAAACATATTTTAATTTGGTTAGGAAATTGCTGAGATATTGGCATTCTAATGTTGCATTTATTTATTACCGCTGCAGGCCATTTCATGTTGTTTATCTCATAAGAAGCTTAGCAACCAATGCATTGCTTTTATAATAATACCTGTACTAACTAGTACGTGGATATTCATACATAAACAAAATGTTCTAGAACATGGTGTGTTTATTAAATAGAATAAATGGTTTGCAGATGAAGCAAATACATGCAACATTCGAATTCGAATGCCAATATCTCAGCTACAGTATTTCCCAACCAAATTCAAATATTTTTACATATTTGGAATCCTTGCATGGCCAGCTTTTCCATTGCTACGAACAAATCAATATAAGATTAAAGAATAACTGCAGTACGAATGGTGCAATATCGATGGAGACACTTTTTTCAAACACTTGTAGCTAAATAATAAAAGCAAAAATAAAAATTCTGGCTCACCCAGTAAGGCAAGGAGGAGGGAGGTGAAACTACTGTATCTTTATTTAAATTTTAATGCAATTTCATTAAGATTTGTAGAATTATTTTTTTGTTGGTTTTTTTTGTCACTGAATTACGACACTATATTCCAGGACATGGTGTACTCTATACACTTTATTAAACGCTCGTAAGGAAATAATTTACCACCAATTATTGTGGGAGTGTGTTGCGGCAGTTTGATTTGGTTACCGACCGTTCTGTACACATAAAAACGACTGAATGGATACAAAGTGCTCCTGCTATATTACCACGCTTCTTATTATTTTAGTA
Organism: Nemertoderma westbladi; assembly: GCA_032718475.1. NCBI lineage: Eukaryota > Metazoa > Xenacoelomorpha > Nemertodermatida > Nemertodermatidae > Nemertoderma > Nemertoderma westbladi. The sequence continues at coordinate 6,236 of JAUCBJ010003121.1, forward strand.
TATACAAAATACATAGAATTATCTGCGAGGTAATTCGAGATTCTTCCGGTAGGGGTAAAATATCGGATCAAATATCGGCTGCTCACCCTACTTCCATGTGTAATTTAAGCCAAAGGGGAAAGGTTCTAACCATGGGAGTTAGTTAAGGTGAAAGGTTAACCACATGGGAAACGTGGGGTGAGGGAGAATTATGTATTCTAGACAGGGGAGAAGTTATAATTTACTATTTTGGAAAACAAATGTGTTATGTTTCCATTTTCACCATGTATCCAATTACTGTATATTATTTGTAAAATCTAAATCTATAAAAGTCAAAATGGCCTCAAAAGGTGTCAAAATCGGTGTAATAATAATATAAATGGAAACATGGTAAAGTTTAACAGCTAATTAAAACAAATTGGATTGCTGCTGTAGTCTTCTACTGTATACTGAAATGGGAATAGGGCATTGAAAATAAATTTACAACACCAGGCCCAATACTGTATGGTGAGGGAGTGAGGTCCAAAACTCTGGAACGATCTACCAGCCAGTGTTAACAGTGCACCAAATATCGAAAGTTTTAAGCATCAAGTAAAAAATTACTATATGGACCACATTGATATCGGTTAATTTAAATATTTTGTTGTCGTGTATAGGCCTACAGTACTGTATTTGTCATAAACTAAAGGATATTTTTAATTTCAATTTATGATGCAATTTCAATTGTAATTTTAAATTATTTGACCTACCTTAATTATGTTAAATTATTTTACTAATATTTTACTCCTGTGTTTTATTTGATATTTTATTTGCGTGTTTCTAATTTTACATTAATTTACTTTACTTTTTACATTACTTTACTTTACTTTTTACATACGATATGTTCATGATCTATGCTTTTATAATTTATTAATAACTAGGCCTAATATTAGCAGTATTTTTGTAATTTTTAAAATAATTTTAGTAATTTTTTTTAAATAATTTCAGTAATACGGCTTAGTTTTAAATAATGCATGCTAGATGTACCAGGGTAGGAATTTCTTCCAAAAATCCCGGTAACCAAGTATTGTTGTGTGAAAATGTCCCGCTCCCAACTGAAGAAATTAATGTACGTTAACCCTATTAGCACTACTGGGGTGTTTAAACCATTAGCAACACTGGCGGGGGGGGGGGGGCGATCCCCCCCCCCCCCCCCCCCCCCCCACTCCACTGTATTTTAGTCATCGTCCAACGAATTCCTACGAAATTTGGACTGTAGGTGAACAAATTATCGATGAACGCTTCCTAACCTTAAAAAAATAAAATTTGATATGTTGTCCCAGGACCAAATGTAAAGTTTTTGTTATTTTAAAAACTAATAGTGTGGCAGTAATGTCTAGCTCTAGTAGATTTTTCAAGACGCAGAATCGACTCCGATTATATTCCATCCCCAAAATTAACCGGTATGCTATTTTTCTGGTATCTAAGAACTTCAAATTTTGGAAAATATGAGATCCGTCAAATACCACCATGTTTTGATTTCAGTGCATTTTTATGGGTTTTCTGGGTCGCTGATTCGAATGAAATTACTCTAAAAACATGTCTACTTTAGTGGCAGCACAAGGCGCCTGCTATAACAAATATAAGTACAATTATTACATGTATTATTATTTTACTGACTACTTTCAATCGATACAGCTTACCGGAAAACATATAAAATATATTGAAAGATAAAAAAGGTACAAAACAAACAAAAATACAAACTCTGGTGTTTTTCCAAATCTCATAAATTTCAAAATTTCAAGAAATTCACAGAAATAAGCGCTATAAAACACTTATTATTATTATTCGTGCATACGATCAAACGAATGTAGCACAGATACGGAAAGAAAATACAGAAAAGAAAATACACATTGTCTTACGTACAATAGTAGTAAATATAATATAATGTACCAAAGGAAGAAGAACAAAAAAAAAAATATATATATACATAAATATAGCACAATATAATAATTTAAGTTAAGGGAATTATGACGTTACAAACTAACTTTAATATATAGTCCTCTCCTCCTGGAGTATATATCCAGCTCCTCATTTGTGAAGCCCGGTATACACAGGTTATAGCGACACTCAACTATCTATCTTGCAACCCTACAGTAGCTATATCTGATATACAGCCCGGTATACACAGGTTATAGCGACACTCAACTAATTAATTCTCTTACAACCCTACAGTAGCTATAACTGATATACAGCCCGGTATACACAGGTTATAGCGACACTCAACTAATTATCTTGCAACCCTACAGTAGCTATATCTGATATACAGCCCGGTATACACAGGTTATAGCGACACTCAACTAATTATCTTGCAACCCTACAGTAGCTATAACTGATATACAGCCCGGTATACACAGGTTATAGCGACACTCAACTAATTAATTCTCTTACAACCCTACAGTAGCTATAACTGATATACAGCCCGGTATACACAGGTTATAGCGACACTCAACTAATTATCTTGCAACCCTACAGTAGCTATATCTGATATACAGCCCGGTATACACAGGTTATAGCGACACTCAACTAATTAATTCTCTTACAACCCTACAGTAGCTATAACTGATATACAGCCCGGTATACACAGGTTATAGCGACACTCAACTAATTCTCTTACAACCCTACAGTAGCTATAACTGATATACAGCCCGGTATACACAGGTTATAGCGACACTCCCGACACTCAACTAATTATCTTGCAACCCTACAGTAGCTATAACTGATATACAGCCCGGTATACACAGGTTATAGCGACACTCAACTAATTATCTTGCAACCCTACAGTAGCTATAACTGATATACAGCCCGGTATACACAGGTTATAGCGACTCAACTAATTCTCTTACAACCCTACAGTAGCTATAACTGATATACAGCCCGGTATACACAGGTTATAGCGACTCAACTAATTCTCTTACAACCCTACAGTAGCTATAACTGATATACAGCCCGGTATACACAGGTTATAGCGACACTCAACTAATTCTCTTACAACCCTACAGTAGCTATAACTGATATACAGCCCGGTATACACAGTAGGGTGGAGTGAAAAAAATTTTTTTCGTTACTTTTAAGGGAAGCACTATTTTTCTGATGCCAAATCGGTCTAAACTAACATTGCAAAAAAAAATTTTTGATTTTGAAAAATTCTAAGCGGGCCTCACGACACGTGAAAATTTCAAATTTTTGGGAAGGCAATGCCAGTTTTGAAATTCTTAGATATTTTGTATTTTTTATAAAAGTTAAGGAAGATGCAAATATTTAATGTCAAATAGGTTGGAAATAAACACAAAATGTGAAATTGTGATTTTCATATAAATCTACCCCAGCCTCATGGCCTTTAAAATTTGGCAAAATTTGCCAAATTTAGCCCTAAAAATACAGCAAACCTACTTCGTAGTCTGTATAGTTGAAATCGATTTACTGTGATTTGGAGTTCTTCCTGAGTGAAAACCAAGTCCCCTGATTTGATCACATCTATATTTCAATACTAGAAACCCAGCTAGCTGGCTGTGAATTTGCCTTTGGATCCAATTCGCAATAAGTATATTATAAACAACAGTAGGCCTAGGTCTAGGAAGAAGGGTAATTCTAAATTAGGAAAACACTAGTAAAACACTAGAAAAACATATGAAAAACACTGTAAAGCACCCGGAAAACATTAATATTATTGATCAACAGGAAATTTAATACATCGATTACACTGAATTGGTAATCTTAAATGTACTCCTCGCATAGCACACGTTAAGTAATCTCCGTAAAACATAGGGAAAACACTATAAACCCTCTGGACAACAGTGCAATTTTACCTATATTTCGCTAGAAAGCGGGGTAGCTCAATTGGCTGAGCGCCAGGCCTGGAATCGATTGGTTGTAGGTTCAGCCCCACCACCACTCAGCCGCCTTTCATCCACTGGGGTCGATAAATTGAGTACCAGTTAAATAACTGGGAGCAAATCTTGGGATAATAGTAGCGCCCACCCATACCCTCGGTAGCATCTATCGAAAGAGGTCCCTTCTTGTCACCTCAACTGTTTGCTTGATATGCTGCTAATAATACTAGGTGAAATAAGAAATCAATCAGCATGCAGTTCAGCACTATCCTTGTTTTACTGGTCAGCCAGTAGTACCAGTATTGCTGTAGTCTGGTATTACATAGTGTATTCCAGTATTGTTAGTGTTAGATCAATTCATCTGCTAAATATTGGCAGTTGAAGTGCAGAAGTTGTGGTATTTATTATAAAGGATACCAGTCATACCAGAAAACCGAACTGACTAGAAAATCATGTGTGATGTGTTCTAGATCTTGCATCTGCGCTTCTAGCCACACTGGTATGCCACTTCACTGCAGTATCTCTGTACGTAGGATCTAACTATGGCCCTCTTGCTGTCTTAATATTAAATACCGCAACATCTGCACTTTAACTGTTCAACATTTAGCCGATGACAAGATCCAACACTAACAATACTTGAATACTGGAATACACTAATACCAGAATACACCATTAATGTGTCTCTATACCGACTGACCAGTAAAACTGTTGAAATGCATGCTGATTGGTTACTGTTCCTTGGTTGCCGGGCAACAATGATTTCTGTGTAGTATTAGACACTTTCAACTTATTTTTTAGCAGCATATTAGGTAAAATTTCATGCTATTTAATGCCAATCATTTTTTCACTTTTTTCTGGACAGTTTATAGTTGTCCCTATGTTTTACGTAAATTACTTAATGGTGTGCTATGCGAGGAGTACATTTAAGATTACCAATTTAGTGTAATACGTGTACATATTAAATTTCCTGTTGATCAATATGTTTACTTTTTCCGGGTGCATTACAGTGTTTTTTCATCTGTTTTTCTAGTGCTTTACTGTTTTACTAGTGTTTTCCTAATTTAGAATTATCCTTCTTCCTATACCTACTGTTGTTTATAATATACTGTACGTATTGGGAATTTGATCCAAATGTAAATTCACATCCAGCAAGCTGGGTTTCTAGTATTGAAATATAGTTGTAATCAAATCAGGGGACTTGGTTTTCACTCAGGAAGAACTCTAAACCACAGTAAATTGATTTCAACTATAGAGACTACGAAGTAGGTTTGCTGTATTTTGAGGGTGAAATTTGGCAAATTTTGCAAAATTTTAAAGGCCATGAGGCTGGGGTAGATTTATATGAAAATCACAATTTCACATTTTGTGTTTATTTCCAACCTATTTGACATTAAATATTTGCATCTTCCTTAACTTTTATCAAAAATACAAAATATCTGGGATTTTCAAAACTGGCATTGCCTTCTCAAAAGTTTGAAATTTTCAGGTGTCGTGAGGCCCGCTTAGAATTTTTCGAAATCAAAAATTTTTTTTTGCAAAGTTAGTTTAGACCGATTTGGCATCAGAAAAATAGTGCTTCCCTTAAAAATAAAGAAAAAATTTTTTTTCACTCCACCCTAATACACAGGTTATAGCGACTCAACTAATTCTCTTACAACCCTACAGTAGCTATATCTGATCCGCTAGGATTACAAAACCATCGTAGACTCTTAAACATGTTCGTGTTAAGATCCTTCACGTTTACGTTGACCTTTGCTGCAATATTGTACGTACAGGTTCCTACCGGAAACAGTTCTACAATCGAATAGACATAGATTCGCAAGAAAGAATAACGATGGCTTATTCACACTGGACGATAACAGTCGTTTTGCACACCCTACAAATCTTGAACACAGCATGACAAAGGATGCTGGAAGGGGTTCAGATGTTCAACGATGCACCTGTGTGTATTATATCGGAGATTCCAGGTAGTTCTCAAGTTCTTTTTCCAAGCAGTTACAAGCCGCACACAAGCATCCGACCAGATGTCCCATAAACCGTTTCCATAGAAGCTAGTTGTATAAACTCTATGCAACTCTGACTGAGTAGCTGGGTGTGCAAAAAAGAATTCTTGGCGGAGACAATTCATCTTCCCGATAAAACTTCCCCGTTTAAGACAGAGATCTCTATCAAACTTGTTCGAGTAGTGGAACATATTACCGATATGTTTCATTTCCTTTACCCATGGAAGTTTGAAACTCGGAGGGGACCATTTAGCAGCAAATGGAATACAGGTTGTTTTGCTCTTTGTAGGATCGATGTTGGTACTAAATTTCATTCTGTTATTTCTGGCAAAATCAGAACAAAGGTTAACCATACACTGAAGACCCGTGATGGATGGATGTGACGGGATCCGGAGATCCCGATTTATCCCGGTTCTTTAATTACGCGTCCCCGCCGTGTGAGTGAAAAGCGTTTATCGTCAGATTAAGAGTTCTAATATTGTTGACGCTGTAGCAGTATAAATATAATAGGATAAGCACAAACACAGTTATTGCAGTATCGAATGAGATATAAAATATAGGTGAATGATGGCGGCAGTGGACGGTATTAGAAGTCACCGCTCTGCCCTAACTGAACCGACTGACTGAATGAGATAACTGAACTGAATGACATGGTAGCTGGTAATATATTGCACGGGTTGGCCATATCACGCTACCCAGCCGATGCCTTCCCCCCATTGGCTAATAACTCATTTGTCACCTTTCTACCTCCCTTGGAGTGTTTCCCTTTTACCCCTGCTATTCCCTCTCTCTCAGGGGTGTAACCCCTGACCCCTATTGTGTGTGTGTTCTCTGGGGTTTCTCCTTCCCACTTTGTTGGGGTGACACGAGGTTGATTGATAGTCGACCTCGTGTTCCCCAGTATTGCTTAAACCTCACTTTATGGGGTGGTGAGCGGAATTGAATAAGCTAACAATGGACAAAGAAGCAGAATGTCGTCTGCATAGACAACAATCCCGAAATACCTTGAACTAATGTGACAGCCAACACCAGATTGACGCAACTTGATTATCAACTTGTTAACAATAACACAAAACCGGATTGGTGAAGCCACCGATCCTTGTCTAACTCCATTAGTAATTCTAAACTGCTCCGAAGAAGCACCATTCCATTTTACAGAGCTTAACTGACCCGCATAAATTGAAATTAACGTCCATAAAAATATATCCGATAAACCTTTCTTTAGAAGTTCAAGGAAAAGTGAACACCATTCGATCATATCAAATGCCTTTGATAGATCCATAAAGCAACCAAAAACAGGCGTTGAGAAACGGGAGTAGAATGAAATTACTTCAGTAGCTGTCCAAGAACACATAGTTGTGCTTGAATTCTTCTGATACCCAAATTGCAACTCATCAACAACAAGCGCATCTCGCTGGGACAGAACCATCACCCATTCAAATATCTTTAGGATTAATGAAGAAATAGCGATAGCCCGATAATTGGATGAGCTCGATATGTCCCCTAATTTATCTTTAACCAATGGGATAATATAAAAAATTAGTAAGAACTTCGGAACATAGCCATGCAATAAACATGCATTAAACAATACACATAGTGATGAGGCTAACTCGCTAGGGGCATTTAAAAGGCAAGTAGAGTCAAAGGCAACTACTACTACTACTAGGATCGGCAAGCTGCATTGCAGCTGCATTTTTAAGAATGCTGTGCCGGCTTGTCAACAAAATTGCGCCGCCACAACTCCCTATCACCCATGACATTTGCTAGATCATCCGCATCTTTAAGGCCAGTGTCCTTTAAGATGCGTCTCAAGAAAGTCATGGGCTGTCCACCATGCTTATTCACTCCATGAGGCTGCCAAAGTACAAGATTATGCACTGGCTGGTCCTCACGGCGAAAGCAATGTCCTGCAAAGCGGAGGCGATTTTGTTCTAGTGTCAAGCTTGGGGGAACCAATGAGACACCTCCAATGTTATATAGTGTCTGGTTGGAGATGTGTGCATTGTACTTGACACAATGTACCCGGCGTAGCATTCTTGTGAATGTGCCATCCAGAGATTTGGTGTCCTCAGCAGTTAGAGCCCAGCATGGACTCCCGTAGAGGAGTACTGGAACTACTGCTGCTCTAAATAATCGGACCTTAAGTTTCCGATTAATTCTAGGTGACTTCCAAATCCTGGAAAGCCTATTCAAGGCTGCCCATGCCTTTCCCTTACGTATTCGAAGGTCCTCACCTGACTTCCGGATCCATGATCCCAGGTAACAGAAGTCGTCCACATGCTCAAGCATACCATCCTTTGAGCTTATGCTCATCCGATCAGAGACTTGCTGAGGACTTTCAAAGTTAACTGTCAGAATTTTGGTCTTTCTGGAGTTAATAAAAAGACCAACACTAGAAGCAGCATGTTCTAATGAGCTGAGGAGCCGCTGGGCTCCCTCTAATGATTCTGAGAGTACTCCTAAGTCATCAGCAAAGTCTAGATCAGTTAGGTACTTGGCAGGATTTCCTCGACTTCTGGAGCCAGTAGGTGGAGTTATCATCACCCCATCATCATTATGATGATCTAAGGACATGCGTAGAACATAGTCAACCACAATAATGAACAAGAATGGTGCAAGTGTGTCTCCTTGGAGGACGCCCCATAACACTTCAAATGGTTCTGTGTCACCGTCAACAGTAGACACAAATGTTGTCGAACCATCGTATACTGATCTGATTGCTGCAATAATTTCATCAGGAATCCCATATAATGAAAGTATGCTGAACATACGTGAGCGAGAGACTGAATCAAAGGCCTTGAAGAAGTCAACAAAGATAACAGCCAGATGCCTGTCTTTCTTTTTTGATAACTCTTCAATTATCCTTCTAAGTGCCAAAATGGGCTCCATGGTCCCACGACCTTTACGGAACCCATTCTGATTTCCACGTAGCAGTCTCTCAATGGGATCCCTGATGCGATTTAATAGAATTCTATTGTATAGTTTTGCAGCAATCGAGATCAATGAGATTCCCCGAAAAGAACCATAGAGTGTTAGGTTGCCCTTCTTGGGAACTGGCACCAACTTATTTGTTTTCATTTCTTGTGGGACTCTTGTTGTACGGTACATGTCTACTATGATGGGATAGATGAGCTTTAAACACTCAGGTATTTTAAAGACCTCAGGGGGAACACCATCTACTCCACTGGCACGATTGGTCTTAATGCTCTTTGCAGCAGCCTTCACTTCTGCAAAGGAGATATCGCCAATGGGAATGTCTGGGAGTACAGACTCAGACACTTTTACTTCTATAAAGTTATCAGGCAATACCCTGTCATTATTGAGGAGCTTTTCAAAGTGGGCTTTCCAACCATTGAGGCGAAACTTTGGTCAGGTCAGGTATTCTAGGTCATTGATCAAGAAAACTTGCCACCTCCATGCAGCATAAAGGAGGTGCCACCTGTAGCTGCATAGACCCTCTTACTAGGGCAAATCTGGTCCTGTAACTAGGACCCCCTTCGTTCTGGGATAAGGACGCCCTTGGTCCTGGATTAAGGACCCATATACTTGGCTGCAGGGGTATATGGCCTGACCAGGCAGATGGTGATCTACCAATGGCTGGTTAGGAGTAGAGTGTTCTCATGTCCACTCTGAGGGCACTTCACTGCGACCTGCACCTGGCAGCAAGGGTACAGGGCATGACCCAGCAGATGAGCTGCAACAGCCAATGGTGGGTCATGTACGCCAGAGTAGATATGGGTGATGGGCCTCATATCTGACTCCATTGCGACACCCACCCTGTGGAATGGCAAACCAGGGTGTGGTATTTGCCCCGAGAGCTGACTCGGCAAAAAAGCACCCCCCCAACCCCCACTATGGATTACATTAGCAATGCGGAGGTCCGGCCACTAGAGGCCAGTGGAATTACCGGACACAATCGGCCTCACAGGCGTCAGTTAACTCCTGACCGGCTGCCTGTCTCACCCCCTACTGGAGAGAGAGCAGCCAACAATTCTTTGAGTCCCTTTCCTGATGACCTTTCTGGCCCAAACCCTGGGTCACCAGGGAGGCCAGATTGTGATGGGGAGAGGGATTCTGGAGTTGGAGGCTACTCTCATGTTCCACCCCGACCAACAAAGCCATTGGTGAATCTGAGGCAAGTCACTAGACTAGCCTCAGTAAACACCCTAACACTCGGGTCCCCAATGCGACAAGGTGAGCTGACTGCCTTGGCAGATAAGCTTTCTCTTAGCGCAGTGGGTGTTCAAGAGCACCGAATGCAGACTGGACAGACTGATGAGGTTCTGATTAAGGACATGGGGGGCGGTTGGCGACTCGCCCTCGCGTCAGCAGATGATAGTGGCAATGGTGGAATTGGTCTATTGATGAATCCAACTGCACATGCAGCATTGGACAAAATAGACCAAATCTCTAACCGCATCATCCGTTGCCACTTCTCATGTTCTGGAAGACTGGCTAAGAAGTTTCCTAAGGTGGTTCTGATTGTGTGCTACTCTCCAACTAGTGTTGCCCCTGTAGAGGAGGTGGAAAATTTCTACCACAATCTACAAGCAGCAACTGATGGAGTGGATCAGCATGCATTCTTAACATTCCTGGGAGACTTTAATGCAAGTCTGCATCAATCACCTACATCGCCCTGGGTCTATAGCAATAGTGTTAACCGAAATTCTGTCCATCTTCAGGATTTTATCTCTGGAAATGGATTGTTTTCGGCTGGAACCCAGTTCAAGAAGCGAACTGGAAAGCTATGGACTCATAGTGGACCCAGTGGTCACAAGTCCCAGATAGACCATATTCTGTTTCGTAGGAAATACAGGAGCTCTATACAAGACTGTAATGCATTTACACTTCGACCCTTCTCCAGTGATCACCGCCTTATTGTGGCCAAGGTAAGACTTAGTCTGCGTGCTAGCAGAACAACGAAATCTGCCTTGCCACGGCATGACTGGTCCTCTCTGTTGCAACAGCCAAGTGTGAGATCCAGCTTCACACTACAGCTGAGCAACAGGTATGAGGCTCTTGCCTCTGAGGCGGCAGATCACTGTGAGGGCTATACTGCCTTTACAGAAGCAGTTAAGTTAGCAGCTGCAGAAACAGTTCCTGTATACCCTCGAAACAGGAAAAGGGCCCCCTGGACTGACAACAAAATTCAGAAGTGCCGAAATGACCTTCATAAGGCGCAGAAAGAGTCCCGACTCAAACAGACTACAGCGGCCAAGAATGCAGTTAAAGCTGCATCTAGGTCCCTGAACAGGCAGTACTCTGTAAATCTACAGGAGCTAATAAACCAACAGGTTGATGCCATCAATGATGCTGACGACAGCAGGCAATCATCCCAGGCATGGAAATCGATCAATCTGCTTACTGGGCGGAAAAGCCAACCAACCACCAAGGTTAAGGCTGAATCACCAAGGCAAGGCAAAACTAACATCAGATTTACCTGATTGCAGCTTACTAATTGCAGCAGATACAAGACCTGGAGTAACCCATTCTACATTTTCAAAGCTAGTTTGCTCTATTTTGTCACGGACCAGATGTCCAAGATTACTAAGATCTTCGTCATAACCTTGGTTAAAGAGACTATAATAGATATCACTGAAAACATTTGCTATATCCTCACTGGAAGGTGCTCCCTCTACTGTATGACTCCCAGTCGATGTATTTCCACGTAACTTTATGATTACAGCAAAAATGTTTTGCTTATCATGCAAAAGGCTTTCTAATAATTTTTCTCTACGCAACTGATCGGCACGGCCCTTCAGACGGCGTACTGCATACTTATATTGCGACTTCGCAACTCTCCTAAGATGAAACAGATTACCATTACTCGCACAAGGCTTTCCAGCAGCACGCCACATTCCGTCCCAAAACATTGAGTCTTCCTTATATGGACGAACATATTCATTCCAACCAGGAAGGACTGGTGTGGAACCCTTTTGGACAGGTGGACCGGAATGCGGGAGAAACTGAGTAGATTCTGACAGTGTATCAGTAATACAAGCAGCAATGCTGTCAATCAAACTAATGTGGTCCGCATCTGTACAAAACAAATTATCACACGCAATACACGGCTCATCAATGACTGTGCTTAAGTTCTCCTTAATATAATCATTAAACATTTTCCTTTGATCGTTATCAGCTTTATTGAAACAGGGTCGGCCTGAGAAATTAGGAGGTACCTCACATAATCTGACTAAGGAATCCACCTTAAACTTAATATACACAGGGCTATGATTTGAATTATTCGCACCATTGTGAATTACTCCTCCTTCAAAACAGGAGTCTACCACAAACCACTGGAGCAAAGAATATAGTCTAGTGTGGAGGTGAATAAATTACCGTTTAATATATGTTCATACGTAGTCAATAGAAAATGTATCCCAAAGTTTGAAGACCGAATTGTTGTGTATAAAATTATTCATAATATTAACGTGTAAAGTATCACGCGAAAAATCAGCATTAAAATCACCCACTAAGTAAAGATTTGGAGTATCTAGTTAAACAATTAAATTTTTGATATCCTGTAATAGTGTTAAAAATTCATCAGAAATGACTGTAGTAGATCTACTGCCTACAGGAAAATAT
>JAUCBJ010003122.1:0-84489 GCA_032718475.1 Nemertoderma westbladi
GAAATCAATCCAATAGATCAATTGATTGTTACAACTTATTTCTCTCATTTCTGAGGTTTATGGGGATTCTGAATTCAATTGAATAAATAATTCTGTAACTAGACGTCTCAAACTTGTATTTTTCGGTAGTGGTTGCAATCTTTTGTGCTAGCACCAATTTTTGAAACCCATCAAATACATCAATTAATAGTTTCACCTTGTTTCTTGCGTTATACGGGTTTGCGAGGCTGGACCACATAATCCGGTGTGACCCAGGAATATGGATAAGCTTTATTTTTATAGCAATTACTTATCATTCATTCTTCCAGGCTTTTATATTAAAAATTGTTAAAACTTGTCTTATTCCAATCTATGTTATTGTATCAAATATTGTTTATATGGCACTATACCACATTTTTTTATTATTTATTCCTATTTACATAATGTTCCAGTTTACTTCTCTGCGATCGTTGACTATGAAACAAAGCAAATACAGGATTAAGAAAAATAAGTTTAGTGCCATATTTACAAATATAAAACAAGTGCTTGTTGTTGTCTCAATTGCTATTGTAATTTTTGGTATTTTTGGTATAATAATAGCAAGCACCCAGCATGAGTACTTGTCAGTGCGAGCACATGCACCTGTTTCACATTTCGCATTCTTATATCAATTTTTCTCATTTTTTTGCTTTGGTGTAATATTTATTTCAATCCCGTTTACAAAATCTAAAATACCTCGTAATAATATCTTACTCGGTATCGTTCTCAATGCGCTATTGAATCACACAATATCAACCACTACTGACACATCGAGTAGGCCTATAACAATAATGACGAAACTGAAACATGTTAAGGGATCCATTAAAATCATTTTATATTCACTCGCCCATTCATTCAACATATACCGTAGCTGTGTCTTAGACGTCGTACTTATTATCGCACTTACTATAAACATGCTACTACTTATATCTGGAAATATACACCCAAATCCTGGCCCTAGGCGGAATACTAACAAAGGCAGGCACATAAAAAATAACAGCAATAAAAACAAAATACAACCACCAAGTTATTCATTTAATAATCTAAACTGCAAACTGAAGGACTCACAGGGTGATATTAAGGAACATATGAAAAATAACCAGGCTGATCTAAAATTAATTCATATAAATTCTAGAAGCCTATTTAAAAATATTGACGAATTATCAGAAACTTTGCTGGGGTCAAAGAATACCATTGCGTCAGTGACAGAGACATGGCTACATAGAAATATTGACACAAAGGCAATCACTATCCCAGGTTTTAACATCTATCGGCGTGACAGAAAGAAAAAACGTGGGGGCGGAGTACTTATATTTATTCCAGATAACTATCCTTCAAAATTACGAGACGACATTAAATGTAACACCAAACTAGAAAGCCTTTGGGTAGAAGTCGATGGGCTGCTTATCTGCACTGTATACAATCCACCGCGGGCAAATAAGCATTTCATTGATGACTTTGCGGAAGAGCTTGAAAATGCAATAGCACTAGAACCCAACCTAAATATTGTTATTCAGGGTGACCTTAACATCAATATTTTAAACTCCAATGACTCCAAAACCAAACAACTAAGCGACGTCCTTTCCACTTATAATCTTTCAACCTTGAACACAACAACACCCACAAGATATACTAAATCATCAAGCACGCTCCTTGACCTTGTCCTAACAAATCTGAACTCAGACTCTATAATAAATAGTCTGGTATTTTTCTGCGACTTCTCAGATCATGAGTATACATTAACTACTATAAAGCATAAAATTACACCGGCTCAAAATATCAACAAAGAAAAAATAAAATATCGTGACTTTTCATCATTTAATTCTGCGCATTTTATTTGTGAAATCGGTAAAATTGACTGGTCCCCATTGTACTTCGAAACAGATGTTAACTCGAAATTACAATACCTTGAATCCAATATTGAAACTTTACTAAACAGACAAGCACCAATCAAATACAAGTATACAAAAACACAATGTCAATATCTGGGAAACAAGGTAAAATGGTCCAATGCAGAGCTTGTGAACTTGAGACAGAATAAGGACAGTAAACTAAAACTATGGCGTTCAACTAAAACACAGTCGGATTTCAAAGAATTCAAAATGGCAAGAAACCGATTTAATAATCTTAATAAAAAACTGAAAAATGATTATGTGAAGAATAAATACTTAAATCAAATTGACAGCAAAAGCCGTTGGAAAGTTATCAATAAAATTCTGAATAGAAATTCGCCACGAAAACCCATCCCACAAATTAAATATCAAAGTAAATTAATTACAAATCCACTAGAAATCTCAAAAGTATTTAACGAGGTTTATGATTGACATTGGCAACTTCGTTGGCATTAACCACAATTCCATTAGCCCCCCCACTCCCACGGTCAGTACATTCCTAAATAATACAACACCTACACCAAAATTTTCCTTCAGATGTGTAAATGCCTTGTACGTTTCTGAAATAATATCCCAAATGCAAATGAACAAACCCTCCGGCCCATCTGAAATTCCAACTAAAATATACAAATTAATTGCCCCTCAAATCTCTGTCCCATTAACAAACATCTTTAATGACTGCCTAACGAAATCTACAGTACCTAATGTATTAAAATTGTCCCATGTCACCCCTGTCTACAAAAAAGGCAATGACTCAATTCCTGATAATTATCGCCCAATATCTGTCACACATCCCTTAGCGAAAATCTTAGAAAAAATAATGGTTATCCAAATAGAAAGTTATATAAAAAAGAATAATGTCATGTCGCCGTTTCAATTTGGCTTTAGGAAAAAATATTCCACAGTTGATGCCATAACCTTTGCCACCGAGGAATGGCGGTCAAAATTAGACAACGGCGATCACGTTGCAATTGCCTTCCTTGACCTCAGCAAAGCCTTCAACTCTCTCGAACACTCCCGACTAATATCAGAACTAGATTCTCTAGGTTTTCATCACACTGCCTGTCACCTGATAGAAAATTACTTGACGAACCGCAAGCAAAGAGTTAAAATAGGAGAAACTTTATCCCCATGGTTAGTTGAGAAAAGAGGCGTCCCTCAAGGTACGCTTCTTGGCCCACTTCTATTCTCACTCTACACCAACAGAATCGCATCAACCATGTTCAATCATAATACTAACATCATACAGTACGCAGACGATACTTCCTTATACATATCTGACAAAGATCCATTAAACGCAAGTCAAAAATTATCAAATAGTGTTAACCTGATCTCAACTATATTCGAAACATATAAACTGAAACTAAACCCAGAAAAAACAGAATTCCTACTGATATCACCCTCACCGACAAACAAACCGCCTGGCACATCATCCATTAAGTTAAACATAAATGCTAACATTTCCGTTGAACAATCACAAGAAGTCAAATACCTAGGGGTTAATATCGATAACAAGCTCGAATGGAAACCACATATTAATCGCATCATCCAAAAAATGTCTCTCGGAATATCATGCCTTAGGAAAATTAAGGGTCAACTACCTCTAAAAACGAAACAAAATCTCTATAAATCACTTGTACTGCCGTATCATCAATATTGTTGCTATCTTATGCTATCCTTACATAACGTCCACGGCCACAAAGAAATGTTATACAAACTCGAAAAAATACAAAATTACGGCTTACGATCCGTGTACAATGCAAGAATCAAGGACTACACTGGAACTGAATTACGAACAAGAGCAAGAATACCAATACTCTCTGCATACCGGGAGTATTTCGGGTTACTATTCTTTGCCAAGTACATAACAAACATATCCATCCCATTCCAACATCTAAATCTTCCTTACCTACCAGATACAACCACGGATGACTTACTTAACAGACGCACCCTTAATATTAAACTACCAAGGACTAACAACCGGTTTGGGCACTACAGCTTAACTACCCAACTCATAAAATTATGGAATGACTTACCGCACACAATAAAACAACTAGTAACGAACTATTCCACTTTTAAAGGCTCTCTAAAAAAGCATTTCCTCTCACGATTTGAACGGGATAAATAAAATTGACGCGGGTTCTATCAATGCTGGGTGCTTGAGCACATTATTTACGGTGAAACGAATTTTTGTAATTTAATAAATTTTTTAATAATAAATAATGTCTGGCAATTAATTACTTAATTATATTTATTATTAATCATGTGTATTTTTTTTTGTATGTATTATGTAATAGTTTCCTGTAATATAAGTACAGTACCGTACAATTAATTTACTAGATAAATATATTGCTCTTCTGCATGGAAATATTGTGTAACCATTTCGTTCATAGGTTTATTATTTACTGCATGCATTTTATATTTATATTTAGTACTTACTTATTAGGATAGAGTGCCAGCTGACCTCCTTAAGAGGTCAGTTATTATCAGTTAAAGAGGCTTGCCTCTAAAATGCCTTATATACAATATTGTATTTAAGTATGGCAATAAATAAATAAATAAATAAATAAAGAAGTACCATTACTGCATTTGGTCTAAGCCAGTCTACAAACTACTCGATCTATTGTAGATGATGATAATAAAGATTACAATAAACCCACTAGAACGCCAGCAAGCTGGCTTTAAACGAACCTGCCCATCAAACCAGTACCCTGAGTAAGCTGTTTCGGTTCTCTAAAAATTCGACGTAGCTGAGAGAACAAAAAAATTGTCTAATTTGATCTCCCAGCCACTATTACTTGGACAGATAACAATGTATTATTATATAATATTAAGATGGAACTTTAATATTCTAAGGAAGGGAAGGGAATTTGTTGACGAAGTCAGATTTGTTATATGTATATCTATTATTACAGTATGATGTTGAATAAAGTGTTTTTAATTTGTTTCTTTTTAAAAGCCGCTTTAAACTTTTCCCCTGGTGTGGGCGGCACCATGCAGACAATATCTACTGTCCTGGTTTGGGCGGCACCATGCAGACAATATCTCGGTTCGCAAGAATTACAGGAAAGCCTCAAGCCTATCAGCTAGAACATTGTCAATGTGCGTGCACATACATACTGTACAGCCAATATCAATGTGCACATACGTACTTATACGTAGGCCGTACTCAGATCGATCGGTTCGACTCCAGCTCGATCGGTTCGATTCGGCATTCTTAAATAGCGAAATTTATTACCTTTTTAATTATTATAATGTATTTGTAATAAATAAATTTATTTATTTAGATTATTTTTTATTTAACGTAATAAATAAAAAAATATTTTTTTTTTATCTTATTTTATTTATTTTTTTATTTTTATTTTCTTTTTCAATTTATTTTGCTAATGTCTCGCACCACCGTTTTCGCATGGCTCGGCCCAATGAATTACCAGTGTGCTAATTGTAAATGCGTTTTGGCTGCCATTTTATGGCTCTAAGGAAGTCACAGGGAACAATCCTCCACCGAAGGAAACCCTTTATGACGAGGGATTTACTGTGCTAGAGAAGAGGCTCTTACTTCTAACACTACAGTAGGGAGGCTACCTCGTGTTGGGTGGCGCTACAGTAGGGAGGCTACCTCGTGTTGGGTGGCACTACAGTAGGGAGGCTACCTCGTGTTGGGTGGCGCTACAGTAGGGAGGCTACCTCGTGTTGGGTGGCACTACAGTAGGGAGGCTACCTCGTGTTGGGTGGCACTACAGTAGGGAGGCTACCTCGTGTTGGGTGGCACTACAGTAGGGAGGCTACCTCGTGTTGGGTGGCACTACAGTAGGGAGGCTACCTCGTGTTGGGTGGCACTACAGTAGGGAGGCTACCTCGTGTTGGGTGGCACTACAGTAGGGATGCTACCTCGTGTTGGGTGGCACTACAGACTGTTGGCTAAAGACTAATTTCGGACCTACAGTGGTCTCTACTGTATACTGTGTAAATCAGAAGCGGTTAGAGCCGGTTTTGTCTGCAAGGATGTTAGACCCTGGCCTATATTTGAATTTTGTGAATGGGGTCGCTTTTGCGGCTACGGGCTCGTTATTTACAGGCTCATTTACTATGATGGGCAGACTACGATGGGATGTCAGCTGGAGACGCGTTTCCTGAAGCCACGTTCTCTTACGTCCTTCGAGACTGGATTTAACTACGGTCCTCAGATTCGGTAGCAGTACTTTCATCAGAAGAAGTATTCGAATACTTGTCTCTTTGGTCTAATACTCGCGGCATGGGCTTTCGCTAATTCCCTCCATTTTTTATCTAGCTATCCTTATTCTTTTAGGGCTTCCATTTCTAGTTCAGCTGCCTGCCAATCTTTTCCAGCTGTTTTTTCTGCAGCCTGTTCTAGATGCTTTCTTGTTAAAGCTAGTCTAGCTTTAGCATCCTCAATTTCAGCTTACATCTCTTTGATCTTGTATCCCATCTTCTCGCTCAATGTCCAATGAATCCAGTATGCTCTGCGCACCCTCACTATTGGGGGCGAGACCCTCCAGTCAACGTCGCAGTTCTTTATCACCTACCTGCCTCTGATAATCTGACAAATATATGTCGATGGTTTCCCACGTGTGAGGTCTTTCAGGTTCGGTTTCCTCACACCCATGCGAGAAGATTGCATCAGTCGCCTCTACAGGATCGAGTTGAGCGTTAGGCTTTATCTTCCCAGGTGAGTGCGCCCATGGCTTTGGAGGCCACTCGCTGGAACCATTGCTTTACTCCGGTGTGGATAGATGTATATGAACTCGCAATAGGCAGACAAGATTAATCTAATTCTCAGTATCTAACACTCTTGGATCTGAGATCTGATGGAATAATTGAGTTCGCTCTGTGGGGTTAGAAGTTCCTCTAAACCGCTGGGACTCCATACGTCTCAAAGAATTAAAAAACCGTTGAGTATATCCTGCTGCTGAGCGCTTCCTCACTGCGCGGGATCAGTGGTGTCTCGGGATACTCGTAAACGGTGTAAATCCTCCCATGTGGCTGATCCTAGACCGAGAGGTTCTCCCAGACTGGGAAAGTTATACTGCTGCTGTACTATCTCTTTCAGCACCTCACATTGGAATATCCAGCATAAACTACTGTACTGTATTTTACGAGACGATCCACCCCGGGCTATGTCTGCGAGATGATCTTCTATAGACTCCAAGGTCTGAGTCAACATGATGCTGGGTAGGTGGAGCAAAGGATCTTGATAGGTGTCCGCAAGGATTAAAGTTGCTGTTGCCGCAATCACCTGATGAGGATGAAAATAAAAGCCCAGCCAGTAACCTGCTGTTTTGCCTCAATGGGTAGGTAAAAACAACGTTTATTGTTTTGGTTAGAAAAGCCCGCCACTGTAATCTGCTGCTTTCCCTGAATTTGTAGGTAACAACATCGTTTATTGTTTAGGTTAGAAAATGCTGCAGCTGTAACCCGCTCCTTTCACACAATGGGTAGGTAAAACAACGTTTACTGTTTTGGTTAGAAAAGCCCGCCACTGTAATCTGCTGCTTTCCCTGAATTTGTAAGTAACAACATCGTTTATTGTTTTGGTTAGAAAATGCTGCAGCTGTATCCTGCTCCTTTCCTTAAATTGGTAGGTAACACTAGCGTTTATTGATTCCCACATTCCCATCCATGTGGACAGAAGACAACCACAACCGTTATAATGGGTGAGGGAAGAGAGAACAGGTTACAGTGGCAAGTTGGGTGACTACAAAACAATGACCAAAGACCCAAATAATAAAGACCTGTACAAAACACATATGTTAACTTTCACTTTCGTTTATTGTTTTGGTTCCCCAAACACGCCTCTGTAACCTGCTCCTTTACTAACCTGTTCCTTTAAATGGCAATGGGACCTAACGCTCTTTGGGATTTAACGCGACTTTAACTCTTTGTTTTGTACAGGTCCCAAAGAGCGTTAGGACCCATTGCCATTTAAAGGAGCAGGTTAGTAAAGGAGCAGGTTACAGAGGCGTGATGGGGGAACTAAAACAATGAACGAAAGTTAACACATGTTACAAGATTATGCAGGTCTTTATAATTGGGTAGTTGGTGTTTGTTTTGTAGTCACCCGTGGCAAGTTATAGTAATTCTAACCCAAATAATAAACGGGCGTCGGCGTAGTATTTACACCCAGGCACGAACTGTACTAGAAACCATCGCGATTTAAAATATAGCTTGTTAAGTTAATTAAAGAAACTAAGAAACAATATATAGGCCTAGTAAGAGATTAAAAAATATGCAGAATAAGACCGTTTGATAAAGCCTCGACTCTCATCTTGGCTCGCCCCAAATATACCCTATCATTAAACCCAACATATTACTGTATAAACGGACGTAAACATGTTTCGTAATGAAAACGCACAGCTGCACAAATTTATTATTTTATATTGGAAATAACCGAGGTCAATTTAACTATACTAATTGTTACATGAATTGTTACAATAACCGAAATTGCAACTCCGCAGATCCAAAGAAAATTGGGCTTCATAACCAATTACAACATTGAAAATACAGTAACAGCAATTACGAAGTACAATTATGACGTACAAACGTAATTTTTGAAAGAAAACAATAAAAGACACTAAACAATTCTAACTCGGTTTGCAGTTTTATAAAGTTACAAATAGAATAGTAGTAATAGAATAGTAGAATAGAAATAATAAAATATATTATTTGACACCGACCAGCCATAAATACGCCTACACATATACGTAGGTACCGGTTTGTGGTAGGTCACTCCCCACCCCCCAAATAACCATTCAAAGTGGTGGCAAAAAAAGTGTTATTTTTTGTCAAACTTGAACGACTTTGACATAGAAGTGACTTACAAATAAAATAATTATTTATTACATGGGGAAAAAGGTATAACTTTTATTCACTATTCTCGGGGCATTTCATTTACCGCGCGACAGGGAGGTTAATAAAGGTGTCGAGAGAGTATTGAAAAAAATGTACGTTTTTTTCCCATGTAATACGTAATTTTATTCTTAAATTTGAAACTTTTTGTTCAATACTCTACTTTAATAACAGATAGAACGATATAGGACTACCGTTAGTAGTGTTACAAATTAATTTGAACTTCAGTATTTTACTATATTGCTTCCATAGTTACTGCGATTCCAATTACTGTACTTTTCATCTCCTGATGTTGCTATACTCAATGTTAAATAATTCTCGAATATTTATTACCGATACGTAACTAGAGGGCTGCTTAACAACATAAACCATTATTGAATATTGAGTTCCGTTTTGGAGTACGCCGCGAATTAATATCATTAATATCAATATTATAATTAATATATAATATATAATATAATTGGCGAATTAATATCCCGCCACAATGTTAAATTCTCAATTTAGGGAAAGGAGCAGGTTACAGTGGCACGTTATTTTAACCAAAACAATAAACTAAACACAATAGAACAGGTTAGTTTTATCTTTGAGAGTAATCAGCTGTTATGTGCGTCGAATTTCACCTGGAGAGGGATGGATTTTTATTGTGGCCTTACATTTATTGCATATTTAGTAATACTTTTTCTTTTCGTAATCCTTTTTAGACAAGCTGGTTATGCAGATAGATTATATCTGTAATTTTTCACTGATCTTACATTGGTAAGACCTAGTAAATGTTTTATAGACAGTTTATTAACAACCCCGTAAAAGTCAACTAAAGGTTTTGTTAGTTTATCGGATCATTTTTTCCTTTAATTCTTTATTTAATTACAAACTACATAACAATGACGTCATCACCAATACAATGTTCTACGCTTTGGATAATAATTCAGTTGATGTTGGCGCTTTACGTCATAAAAGGCAACGCAATAAAAATGAAAGCCCATATTAATGGAAAACCATGTCACGGAGACAATGTTCTAAATAACGAACAATTGAGCAATTTCGCAGATATTCGAGCAACTTTCAATAATGCAGTAACAGATGATATGTGGGCGACGTTTACGTAAGTTATTGTTGAGTTATTTAGGAAATAATTTATCAGCATGAATTTATAAGAACAAAATGCCGTGCAAATAAAGTTCTGAAGGGATTGGTCCAATTCTACTGATAAATAAGATTATCAGATATTTTTGGTGTGGTGGAATGATAATTTAACATTGAACTGCGTGATTTATTACAGAATGAGACAACTTGGTTGCGAGTACGAGGGAGTTCAAGGACCTTGCGAAGGTTCGTCTGCAATCGATTCCACGATTGTTTCATGGCTCTCCCCAGAAACGCACCAGTTTATGATAGATGCGGTTGGTGTGGATCTCACAGACCCTGCAGTTGAGGACCAGGACCGCTTCGGGAGGAGTTTCATTCATCCGTATGCGTTGGATACATTCGAATATGAATTTCA
This sequence comes from Nemertoderma westbladi, assembly GCA_032718475.1. Classification (NCBI taxonomy): domain Eukaryota; kingdom Metazoa; phylum Xenacoelomorpha; order Nemertodermatida; family Nemertodermatidae; genus Nemertoderma; species Nemertoderma westbladi. Next base: position 10,279 of record JAUCBJ010003122.1, read on the forward strand.
TTACGCACCTTTTGTAAGTTATATGACTACAAGGCAGTCATCCAGTCTACCAAACGTGTTGTTTTGTTTTACTTTATGTTTTTGTGTTTACGTGCACGCACATAAACCATGTCCTGGAATATAATAGTGTCGTTATTGAGGTACATAATAGGTCCATAATTTTTATTTTTGCCTTCATTCTTTAGCTACAAGCGTTTGAAAAAGGTGTCTCTGGTGATATTGCGCCAGTTAAGGCTATGATACACCACAGGAGCGGCCGCGGCGAGCGGCCGCGGCGAGCGGCCGCGAATTTTTAAAAATAGAACACATTATTCTCTATGGGTGATGATACACCACAAATGGCCGCTGTGGCTCGCTGCTCCTATAGTGTATCATACTAAAAGTCGCCGCTCACATCGGCCGCGGCCGCTCCTGTGGTGTATCATGGCCGTTACACTCCAGTTATTCTTCAACCTTATAGTGATTTGTTGGTACTGATAGAAAGCTGACCGTACAAGGATTTCAAATATGTATCACAATCTGAATTTCGTCTTAAAACAGCAGAAATATGGGCATTCTAAAGTTGCAAGGTTTTACACCTGCACAAGGTTATATTATTAACTATTAAAAAAATCCACCATATTATAGAACATGTTGTTTATCCCATACGTAGCTGGGCAACAATGCATTAACTCTGTAATCATACTATTGCGTAGCTATTGGTACATAAACAAAGTGTTCTAGGATAGGAATTATTAGGAGCCCGCTCGACAGCGGGATACTTACTGTAAAAATCTACAGGATACTTACTGTAAAAATCTCAGGATATATAACACTGACTGACTGATAATTATCTAGGTTCAGGCACTTCCTGCCTGGCGATTTTGATGAAATTTTGCAAGTACATTGCTTTGGTGGTTCATAATCGCGTTACAAAATATCAGATCGATTCTATGTGTGGTATTCGATATATTTAGTTTTTTGACATTATTTTGTCGCGAAATTAAAAGCAATGGTAAAATAACAACTCCTGCCTGAGCTGCAGCAGCTAGCTGTGGAGTAGGAACGGTGGAGTGCAGGGCTGTCTGAGATAGAATTCCATCCAGGCGGAATTTCTTGACTTTGACTACACCCCTCCTGCCTGCCTTTGCCTTGTAGGAGCAGCGCTGCTGGCTGAGTCCACACTTCCTTATCATATCAGCTCTCAGGTATAGACAGAAAATTGTTGAGTTGTCAATAAACATAATAAAATATACCACTGCAGTAGAATTATATTATTATTATTCCACGAATCCTTGGGCTGATTATTTTGTATAGGATATATGTAGAAAGTTCTTAAAAACAATATTCTTATTTTTTTTATTACATAGGATTAGCATCATTTTTTAGCTGAAGCATTAATAGTGCAAATTAATTTAATTATATTTTAATACCATTACTACATTGGCATAAGATAAGTTTTAACATTTCTTACAAATATTATAAAACTCAATAGTGGTGCGAGCATAAAACTCAAATCACGCAAATTTAAAAGAACCGGGTGTGTTGTCATAATATCTATCTCCATAGGTTATTCTGCTTGACTGGGTCTGGGTGCGGCTTTGCTTTTGGGACGGGGTGCTGATTGAAAGGGGGGTTGAAGGGGGGGAACTGTCCCCCCTTTTCACTTTGACTGATTTGCGGTTTTGTTTAATATCTTGGATATAGTTGTTGTGATGCTAAAATTTAATTTGTCTTTGATAATGTATTATTTTGTTTCATATTGTTTAGACCTTCAATTTTTCATAATATTAGTTGAGTTTTTGTTTATACATTTGCTCTATAATATATTATATAATTTGTATTTATTCAAAAAATTGAATGAAACTGGTTATCACTATTATTATCTTACTAGAACTACTGACACTAATGTGGAACAGCTAGGCTATTTGCGCTTTGTTTGTGTTTTAGTTTTAGTAACTATAGCTACCCCTTTCTATTGTTAGTTTTGTTCTATAATGCAGCATTGGTTGATCGCCTTAGCAGCCGGTGTTGTAATATTCGTATGGAAATGGTGTCTGCATTTATAATATAGGGTGGTTCTAGGGTGGGTTCAGGGTCATCCCTCGCTCGGTGTCCTGGTTGTGCATCATGGGCATTTTTTCATAAATATTCGGTAATCTTATTTCTTGTAAACGTGCTTGATAATGAAATTATTTGCTTTATATTATATTTTTGTTAGTGGTAGCAAAGTTTAATTTTTTATTATGTGGGACGATCCACAAAGTCAGCTAGCCTCACGCCTTACAGTTTAGACAATTGTTTAGTTTAGGCCTACTTACTAGGCCTACAGCTGACTGACATAGTTCATTTGTAATAGTCTTGGCTAGGATTCTTCCCCCGGGCTCCTTCCAGCCAGCTTTCTGGCTTTCTAGTTAATTAAATAGAATAAAATAGCCTCGCAGATGCTAAATCATGCAACTTTCGAACATTCATATCTCAGCTATTTTACGACGAAATTCAGATTGTGGTACATATTTGGAATCCTTACATGGCCAGCTTTCCGTCAATATCAACAAATCACTATAAGGTTGAAGAATAACTGGAGTGTAACTGGTGAAATATCACCGGAGACACCTTTTTCAAACGCTTGTAGCTAAAGAATGAAGGCAAAAATAAAAATTCCGGCTCACCCAGCAAGTAGGAGGGAGGTGAAACTATCTCTGTTTCAAATTTCATGCAATCTCATTAAGATTTGTTTTGTAGAAAAATTGGGGGGGGGGGGGGGGGGGGTGGGGGTCCAGGTACCTCAATAATGACACTATATTCCAGGACATCGTGTATGTACTGTATGCTGTTATCAACATCTTACTACGGCAAAATTTCGGCGGCTGTTCTAGGGCGCTGGACTAGTTGTGAACAAACATCGCGGAACTTGAACACTGCATGGCTGAAGTGGGAGAGGTTTTGGCAGGGATACCGGCAGTGCACCATATAGTGTAGTGCGGCCCACCTTGTAGGCCTAGTCCAAGGTGTACTAAATAACAGGTGATTTTATTACATTGCTATGAATCCTTGTCATCATATCCACATAACCAAAGAAGCACAAAAGAAGTTTCTAAGGAAATATTACGAAAATAGAGCCAAAAAAAAGGTGAAAAGATCGGCCCACGCTAATTTCAGCAATCCGCCCGCTGCATGACCTGTTATTTAGGCCTAGTCCCATGTGTTTATGCAGCTACTAAATGCTTACACATGACCAGCCAGCCAGTCAAGAGACATATATGGCATATACCCACCTCGGAGGGTAACAGTAGTCATATTTAATTAAGAAGAGTCACCAATAAAGATCACTAATAAAGTAATGTTATTAGGATTATTAGTTTTATGTGAACAATTAATTGAATCATTACTAAACTCCAATGCTTATTATTTAATGGATTTTTATTATTTGGATTAAGTTACGGTTATCTATTATTAACCTTATATGGGGGGCCTTTGCGCAGTACGAGAGCCTAAATTAGAAAGTACATTATACTAATCTCTATTAGATATACGAAAACTGTCTTTCCTAAAATATGTAAACCTTCTAACTAGGGCTGTTTAAGTTAAGTATGACATTTTTAGTTTTACAATACTCTTATCCTTCATTAGCCTCGTTGCGCTCGTCTTGTTTTGTCTTAAAATAATTTCCCTAAACGGAGACTAACCACCTTTATAACTGTGCAAAGTTTCGAAACTGTGAGATCTAACTGCTAACTGCTGATTTATGGCAGATAGATACTCGTATCCACTGTAAACTCGTTGCGTTCGTTCGTTTTTGACCAAGCTTGAGATTCTTTCTAAACTTTAGCCGGACTACATACGTACCAAGTTTCGTTTAATTTCATCAAGGAATAACCGAGTTATTAGCGATCAAAAATTTACGACGACGACAGGCGACGACGACAGACAACTCGTTAACCCTTTATTGCACCGAGCAGACGATTTTAATGAAAAAAAATTAAATTTATGTTTTTGGTAATAAAATGGTGTCAATACTGTGAAATATACTGTGAAAAAGCCAAAATTTTATGATTTTGTGTGTTTTCACAACACGTTGCTTAAAAGCAACACGGTGCGACAAAGGAACGTAATAATGAAGAAAAATAGAGTGAATGTTTTTTCTGTCTATTTTGTTCCACTTCTTTCAACTGTTTGTATGTCTATCTACCTGTCTGTTCGTCTGTCTGTCTGTCTATCTATCTGTCTATCTGTCTGTCTGTCTGACTGTTTGTATGTCTGTCTGTCTGTCTGTCTGCATGCCTGACTGTTTGTCGGGGTCTGCCTGTCTGTCTCTCGGTGTGTTTGTATGTCTGTCTGTCTGCATGCCTGACTGTTTGTCGGGGTCTGTCTGTCTAGCTGCCTGCCTGTCTATCAGTTTGTCTGTCTGTCTGCCTGTCTGTCTGCATGCTTGATGGTTTATCGGTCCGTCTATCTGTCAGTAGTCTGTCAGTCTGTCTGTATGTATGTCTCACTGTCAGTCTGTCTGTCTTTCTGTCTGTTTTTCTGTCGGGTTTCTAAAATCGAGTTCCTTGTGATTTCAGTTCATATTTATTTACAAATTATCCTAATAATTCCTTTAATAATAATTCCTAATAATCTAATAGTTCCTAATAGTTCCCTAGTATTTCCTAATAGTTCCTAAAGGTGGAAGTCTTGCAAGCAGTTTTTCTTTGTAGTTAGGCAAAGGAAAATGCGTACACCGCTACTTCTGTGCACTTTGCGCAGTATAACTGCGTGGTCGAATTGCAAAGGTTCTCCCTCCCTATTCTGTGTACCACTATTTAGTAAATTAATTTCCTATTTAAATAATTAGCATATCAATGTGATTAATTAACCTAATTAACTAGTAATAACCAATAATTAGTCTTCTAATTAATTAACTGAAATCATCGAAAGACCATTCTCTACACTTAAAAAATTTCCTGCGCAACTGTAAATTCCTTAGTAATTTAATTACCTAATTAAATAATTAGTCTAATCACTTATCAAATAATTAAATTAATTAAATCATTAATTAGCTCTAAATAACTCTGTCTTTCTATAACAATCAATAATTACTTAGAAGTGACAAACAATAAGGCTTTTACAAAAGGAAAACCTAATTGCACAGTTCAGTTCCATTTTCCACTACTTTCCTTTACTGCACCCTGTTGCTTATAAGCAACACGGCTTATTTTGTGCCTTAGAATTACAAAAGAATGTAGAATTTTTTAGAATTTTTTTGGCACCATAAAATTATCGCAAGAATAAAAAAAGCCGACCTAAAGACACCTATAAACTAAAAATATCAATTTTCCTTTCAGCATTTTCGAATGTTAACTTACAACACAATTTAAACCTCCCACCCAAGACTCTTCGTTTTTATTGGATAATTTAATTATCCTACTTTAAGCTACAAAGTGCAGTAATGGTTGCTTGATGGTTTTTCTATGAGATAAGACAGATAATAGAACTGTTGCTTAAAAGCAACAAGTGCAACAAAGGGTTAATGGTACCCATATGCTAAGCTAAGGCTTCGCTCACTTCGTGGCTCGCCCCACAAAGTAATTTTAATTAGTATTTTTTTTATATAACTATCTTATTAATTAATATAACTTTCTCTCTTTTTTTTCCATAGAAAATAAATTATTTTCAAATAAAGTAACAAATCAAAAATTATCCCTATGGAGTTGACTCAGTGTCACTGTGATATGCTGTAGCATGAGGACTCCCCATTGTAAACTGCACTGTCGGACTGGCCTCGCTGGGGGTCAAATCAATACATTCTGGTCCTTCATTCAAGTGATACCGTAGTAAACGAGTTCCCCCAGACCCATCCCTATTGGGACTGGTTCTTCGAGACCCATCGCCATCCCTGTTGGGACTGGTTCTTCTAGACCCATCCCTGTTGGGACTGGTTCTTCTAGACCCATCCCTGTTGGGACTGGTTCTTCTAGACCCATCCCTGTTGGGACTGGTTCTTCTAGACCCATCCCTGTTGGGACTGGTTCTTCTAGACCCATCCCTGTTGGGACTGGTTATTGTAGACCCATCCCTGTTGGGACTGGTTCTTCTAGACCCATCCCTGTTGGGACTGGTTCTTCTAGACCCATCCCTGTTGGGACTGGTTCTTCTAGACCCATCCCTGTTGGGACTGGTTCTTCTAGACCCATCCCTGTTGGGACTGGTTCTTCTAGACCCATCCCTGTTGGGACTGGTTCTTCTAGACCCATCCCTGTTGGGACTGGTTCTTCTAGACCCATCCCTATTGGGACTGGTTCTCCTAGACCCATCCCTGTTGGGACTGGTTCTCCTAGACCCATCCCTATTGGGACTGGTTCTTCGAGACCCGTCCCTGTTGGGACTAGTTATTCTAGACCCATCCCTGTTGGGACTGGTTCTTCTAGACCAATCCCTGTTGGGACTGGTTCTTCTAGAACCATCCGTGTTGGGACTGGTTCTCATAGACCCATCCCTGTTGGGACTGGTTCTCCTAGACCCACCCCTATTGGGACTGGTTCTTCTAGACCCATCCCTGTTGGGACTGGTTATTGTAGACCCATCCCTGTTGGGACTGGTTATTCTAGACCCATCCCTGTTGGGACTGGTTCTTCTAGACCAATCCCTGTTGGGACTGGTTCTTCTAGACCCATCCCTGTTGGGACTGGTTCTCCTAGAGCCATCCCTGTTCGGACTGGTTCTCCTAGACCCATCCCTGTTGGGACTGGTTCTCCTAGACCCATCCATACTGGTAGGTGAACCATCCCTGGAGTCTAGCCCACTTTCTACCGAGCCGACCTCCTCTAGATACCTCCGTTGTTTCTTTCTCCTCCGCATCTCCTCCTCGGCTCCTCCGGAGGAGTCCGCGACTGGGTGTCTCCGTTTCGCCCCAGCTGTCTGTAGCGGTAGATCTAGCGGCGGTAGACAGCAGGGCTGCCCGCTACCATACATAGTCCGGTACAAGGTAACGAGATCACCACGGAGAAAGCTGTCGTGTGACGTCATCGAGTTGATGGTCAACCATAGGCGGTCGACCAGGTGTACAGTATCGAGGGGATGGGTGCCCCGAGAGACGGCGAGGAAGGGCGGTTTATCGATGAGCATGTTGACTAAGCTGTAACGCACTCTAGGTTCGGGGTCCTCCTCCACAGCATCCAGTAGGTAGGCCAACAGACCCCGACTCGAGGTCTCGCTAAGCATGTCGACGAGGCAATGGAACGCGGCGAGACGCACCTCGATAAAGATTCCGACTCGTGCGTACGATTGGAATATCTCAGAACTCAAAGGAATGTGACCATTGCATTGCGCTACTCTCAATGCTTTAATACACGCCACTGTCACTTCGTACTTGTAACTTTGAATCACTTTCTCCAGGTTTAGAAGTCTTGTAATTTCTTCTAGAACGACGTTGGCTTCAGGAGTGAGTTTATCGGAACTGGTAACGAGACTGGGCGCGGGAGTTATTGTCCTCGACAAAGCTTCCACCAACACAGAGCGGTAGGAGCCATCGCTGAACTTATTTAAGCGGTTGTCGTTGTACTTGATAAGATCTAGGATGAAAGCGAGGACCTCTTTAGGGCAGAGGTTGAAGGAGTTTCTGATGCGACTCATTGCGAGAGGAAAAGCCTGGAGGAGGAAATAACTCTGAAAGTTTGAGAAATCATTGAGTTTGATAATCTCTGGACAGGATCGCGATCCGTACATGCGGCGGAAGAGTTTGAGCAACGATTCGTAGCCGACGGATAGGGAGGAGCTGGAGGAGGCCACAACGGAAGAAGCCATCGAGGTGACAACGGAAGCCAATGAGTGCAGAGCGGCGAGACGAACTCGATAGAAACAGCGGTCGTTCTCCACGATATCGGAGAGGCAGATCTTGGCGATCGCGTTGGGGAAGGCGAGCAGGCCGACGACTGCGTCCAACTGCGCGGTAACGTCCCGTTCGAACCGCGCCTGGTAGTGCCACATGTAGTCGGACTGACGGATCTCGAGTCGACGGATTAGCAGCATATCGGGGTCCAGACGAACCCACATGACCGGAGAGTCGTCCTCAATGTAGTTAAAGTCCACGTCGATTTCCTCTCCGTTCATAAGCGGCACGCGTTTCTTACGAGGTCGTCGCCCCTTCGAGTGACAGATGACGTCATGATGGCTGGTCATATCCTCGATCAGTATGGTGTGCAGGAAGGAGCCGTCTGTCTCCTGTATCCGAACTGTCAGCGGTCCCATGTACTTAGAGACGCCCTTGCGACCGGGCTCCTGGATGATATCCAACTCGATGCAGTTCCGCTTCCGGTTGAACGTGTAGTTGGCGTGAAGCGACGGACATCCCGACTGGAAGATCCACTGCTCAAGAATAGAGGCGAGGTCCTTACCGGAAACCATGGCAACGAGTTTAAAGAAACTGTGTGTGGACACTAGGATGTTAGACCATGTTCCGCTGGAGTATTTAGCGCCGGCGCATTGGCTAGCTAAACTAAGCAGTTTGCTGAGCACTTGTATGAGAGTATCCCGCCCTACTCGATGCTCCATTATCCGCATCACTAGATAGGCTTTCTTCTCCATCACGTCGATGTACCTGGTGCTGACGGACTGCGCTGGTTCCTTGCGTTGCGCGTCCAGTATCATCTCCCCGGTATCGGCCTCATACGCGCATACCGTTCGGATATCCTCGCGCACCGAATACAGATATTCGTTGGTACCGAAGGTTTTACACCGATACAACCCAGACAGGTAACCCGCCATCGCTTTGGGAAGCCAGGCGTCGGACCAACGCGCTCGCGTGATGAAACAACCGAAGAATTGTGTGGCTACGACCTGAGCGATGCGAGTCATCGCCTCCGGTACGTGGTCTATAATCCCGGAGTGGTGAAGAAGATTTGTATCGAATAGTCCCATAGAGGCGTAACTTTGAGAGACAAAAGGAGCCTGATCTACGAACACCTGCTTGTAGTTACTGTAAGGGAATCTATTGCCGACTGTTTGTTCGTAGAATTCGATTACTTGATGGAGGAAGGAAGTTGTATGAGAGAGGAGAGTTTTTAGTTCTGGTAGACAAAAGTGGGTGACTTCGTGCATAGCGGGGTCCACTAGAATCTCGAAGGGACCCACCGCTATCCCGATGTTCGGTGCGGAAGTCGGTACGTTTAGCGAGTAGTAGAAGGTTTTCTGTGAGGAGTCCGCATTGTAAACCGTGTCCACCAACTCGCCCGGACAGACGGGGGTCATCCCGTTATCTACGGTAACTCGTAACGACCAGGTGCACGGCTCGCTCTCTGCGTCCACGCACGGGAACCACAGACGCGAGGAGTTCTCTCGTCCGTACGAGAAGGCGTGGCATCCTCGGTCCACATCCGAGCCGGAACCATCGGGAACCACAAACTGTAAACCTCCGCTCGGGTTCTCTAAAGAAAACTCGAGGTTTACTTTAACCGGTCGGCATTCCCGCATCGAGGCTTCGAGTTTCTGTGGAATTTTAATCGTTAGTTCCCCGTTACCAGCGTCCGGGTCCACGCTAGATACCACGCCGCTGTGACACGCATCAAAGTGATCGAGATTGCGTTGGTTTGACTCGCTCGAACATATCTCCAATGTGGGATCGTTGTACTCGAAGGTGGCGTCGAGATCCCCGTTGAAGCAGACCTGGTAGATTCGGCATTGCTTCGCGTTGAGAACAAAGTTTCGCAGTTCAGGTTTTAATGGAACCAGTAGGAGTTCTGTGTAACCCACTAACGAGTGCTTCTGGAAGTTGATGGCAGTTATTCCTAAGGTTTGGTGAATCACCTTGAACGGGCGCAAAGAATCGAATTTGTCTGGTTTCTTGAGTGAAAAGACCATAATTTGTGGGGAGTCTGGCTCAATCAAACTGTAAAATACTGAAATAACAGTCTACAGCCAGGTCTAACAGCTGAACAGTACTGCACTAGCCACTACCGGTAGCTGCGAGCTATAGCAAAGTAAAGTAAAGTAAAAATGGCAGACCAGCACCGGTATGCCTCGGTCCGTCTAAACACCCAGAGTAAACTGGGGTGAAGTGAGCTACTTTTGCAGTATTTCGTGTTTTAAAAGTAGTTAATATCAGCATATTGAGGAAATACCAATGCATTCCTTTGTGCACTACATTATACCGGTATTGTGTAAGGCAGCATCAGGAGTTGAAGAGTACAGTAATTTGAATTTCAGTAACTATGGAAGCAATATAGGCCTAGTAAAATACTTGATTATTGATAGTAACAATGTGTTGGATCCCTTCTTATAATAAAATGTATAGTAAAATACTACCAGACTATAGTTCAATTTATTTTGTACCACTATATCGCTGTACGTTTTATTAAAGAATTAAGCAACAAAAAAGTACCAATTTAAGAATAAAATTACTTAATACATGGGAAAAAAAACATAAAATTTTTTTTTTTCAATATTCTCTCGACCCTTTATTAACCTCGCTGGCGCTCGGTAAATAAAATGCCTCGAGAATATTGAAAAAAAAGATCTACTTTTTTTCCCATGTAATAAATAATTATTAACAATTATGACAATGCAATACCAGAATACTAAAAAAACAAACGCGAGCGAAGCGTGCGAATTTTTTATTTTTAACAATGCAAAATGGTGAATATTTTTAACAATGCAAAATGGTGAAATGGAAAAGAAATGCGAATGAAACACGAAGGAAGCGAAATTCTTTAATTTTAGCAATGCAAAATGGAAAAGAATTGCGGATTTTGCACTCCAATTTACAGCCTGTTGGCCTGTGTTAGTGTAGTATAGTGTGTAGTGTTTGGCAGTTGGGTCCCTCCCCAATGAACAGCTTTGCTTACAGTCTGAGAGAGAGAAATCCCAGCCTCAATATGTCATTATTATTAACCTATAAAACATATGAACGGAGAACGGCCCACTGCAATTCAATCAGCCTGCGTCCCACCTAACATAGCAGTGAGTAACCTTGTAGATATTCAGATAGGATGCACTGGGAAGGGCTATTCAGATGGCGGAGTAATACATTACAAACAACAGTTGATGTTTACTTACTGCCTGGGATACAGTGAGAGAGTAACATACAGTATATATATACAGAATAATTTTAGAATAATCAGTCGCTCCTAACGGTCTTTTAATTAATTTAGAGTCTTAATTATTTATTCTTATGTCTTAATAGTAAAAATATTTTTTTATGTAAGTAAATTAAATATTAAATATTTGAACATTTATAGTGTTCAGAGGCAGATAAAATGGATGCCACGTGTTTCACTGATAGAGATGATGTGACGCTCGGGGAATGGAATGCGGTTTCGGGTCAGCTGACTCTCGAATGCGAGGTAGATGGGACCGGATATTATGATATCAAAGTTCATAATCTACTTCCCTGGTATGTCGATAAAGTACAGTATATTTTCAAACTAGGCCCTCATGTACATCTTTCGGTGAAACTTCTTATTATCCTTTAAAATAATAACAAAAAGTTATTTATAATGTACAGTAGCCGCATTTTTAATTCCTCGACTTTGGTTTGAAGACGTTTGACAACGAGACAGAGTAGGCCTACTGTACCGGTAGTTAAAATCGGATAGGGTGATTAATTTAAAATGATGAAGTTAAAAAATGACGATTTTTTCAAAAAATTCATCTTACTTGTGTTTAGTTAATTTATTCAAAATTATTTAAAATATAAAACTAATTTAATGATAACCTTAGTCCTTAACAAGCTTTTCATTGCGTCCCTCGGCGAAGTAGCTGAATCTAGAATGTGAACTTTATCCGGAAAACCCTTGTAGGCTATACTGCAGATTATTATAGGCCTACACATTTCATTAATTTTATTTCTTATGTCCAATTCGTGCAGTTACTACAATACTGTGCAAGTTTACATTCTGATGTTTTAACTACCTCTTGAATGGATTGGTTAATGCGCTATATTTTGGTTGGACGTTGAAATCATGTAAGGAATGGAAAGAGGTGTCCAGGGTTCGAACTTCTGTAATGTAAGAGTTTGGCAGGTAGAAAATGTTCCAGTTATTATCTGCTTATTAAAAATTAAATTATTCGGTTCATTATTAAAAAAATATATATACGAATAACAGTATACAGTAGTATACCGGTACATATATTAGAGTGGAAATAATGTATTATAATAAGGAATCGATTTACAGACCATTCTCCTTAATTTTTACGATCGAATAGATTGTAATAATAAAGTAACTTTATTGGTAGGCCTAGTATTTAAGATTGAAATTCATTCATTTTGAAATATTCATTAAAAGCATTTCACAATTTGTAAACATAAAAGCTCCAATGAAATAATAATCTCTTGATGTTTCTAATGTATTTTAGCATTTGTTAGATTTGCATTTATGTAGTAGTTCAACCCCTCCCTCAATTCCTTGCTGGAAAATTATACTGTAGTTCATTAACCAATCCCAGGCACCAATTCAAGATATGTTCCTACTACAGTAGTGGACTGTAGTGTAAGGATTGGGAACACGCTTCCGGGAACTATTACTACGGTAATAGTATCTGTTTTATTTGACAGGACATTGTATACTGTTTGGGCGTTGTTTGCGTGCTCTGAGTCTCATGGAGACGATCCAAGATGTCCTGGTGTTGACGCTGATGGTAATCCTGTCGGTAGTCCGATGTACTACAATATGATGGGAGGCTATTCCAGTGTCATCATGACGGATAGGTAAATAAACACTTTATGTAATGGGTTGTTATCATTTCCACATTATTACTCCACTTTACTCTACAGGTAGTTATAGTCGTCCTGTGGAATACTGTTGTTAATTTTGCAATATATCCCGCTAACGGTGTTGCCCTTATGAGGTCCACGCTGTATGACATTCAACGATCATAAAAAAACAAAGAAATACTGACTAAGTGCAGGTATTCAGTAGTTATAGGTAAAAGTGTTAAACACGAAACACCAGAGGAAATCTGAGTTTCATCTTACAGTATTTTGATGTTACTGTAATAGAAGGCCATGGAGGTCGTAACGAAGAAAATTAAAGTCAACTCTTATACAACGCTAACGCTCAAGCTAACGCCAACGCTAAGCCTAACGCTCACAGAAAGTACACCATTGTCATATAAAGTAACTAATTGGAGCATACTTGAGGCCGTTTACTGTAGGTGTACTGTTAGAGATAGGACATGCAACTTAAGACTCCCTGTTCAATAGAAGTGTATAAGATGGTTTAGTAAGTGTTAGGGGCAAGTGGCTGAACTGGTTAGTGCTACTGGTAAGGCCTGATAGCCCGAAACATATGTATAGCGTTGGTTCAACCCCCGGTGACGTGCTTCCACATTTTTTCCATTTCTGTACAAAACCATTCTATATTATACATTACATAATAGAACGTAATGACTCAACAGTCCTAGCAATTACTCAACGTTATATAAACCACTTAGCAGTCTCATAAACGTATCACCTGCCATTTAGAGGGCATGGGACTGTAAACATATGTACATTATTAGTATTTATACGAGTTCTATAAGTTCTATTACAGTAGTTCTTGTAAAAATAATTCGCTTTAGCCCTGACTGAAAATGACAATAAAGCTGTAGAAGTTTGCTTAATAACTATACTTCTAGTTGTAGAGGATTGATTTAATTGGTTACGACTTCAAGCCACCATTTTCTTTCATCCTAAATTTCATATCATTTAGTCTACCGTTTATATTTTGAAACTTCTGGATTTTTCACCCTTCCATCTTTACTCCTTAACTTTTTGATTTCTGATTGTCGCATATGATAACTGAGTTGGATATCTGTTTTTCATATGATAAATGATAGGCCTACATACAGACATATGAGTTGAAAATGATTCCGATGTTACATGTTATTTTTAAAATCTTCCAGCTTTCCAACAAGATACGGTATGTCTTTACAAACGAGTGGCAACTAATCATTTACTGAAGTAGCCTATTAATTAAATAAACAACCACTACCACTTCCTGTAATTGTACACCCGAAAGCAAAAACTGTTATTCGCATGAAGTGTCAAATAATAACAAACAATATTGTTTATATTTTTATTATTATTTTCCAGAAAGGGTTATGGGGCAATTGATAAACCATTATCGTATTGCCCACTGGATACTGTGAACCCCTTGATGGTTGTAAATCTGTTGGCCCACCCAGATGGAGTTATTTGGGGAGGCATGCCTGCTGGATTGAAAAATTTAGCTCCTTTTGCGGCAGATCACATAACCTTCCAAGTTGGTGATGAACTTCTGGAATAATGATGATCAGTTACATTGCATTCCAAATATCCAATAAAACTATCTGGTCTACAGTTATCATGGGTGACGGGTAATAATTTATGTGATTTTATTTTTAATATGGCATTTCCTCCTGTAGAAATTGCAGTTCGTTGAATTAATTCTGAAATATCGTTTATTTTGATTAATAAGTAGGCCTACATTTTAATCCGAAGGCGGGGTAGCTCAGTTGGTTGAGCGCCGGGCCTGCAATCTATTGGTTGTAGGTTCAGCCCCGCCAGGTTCCACTCAGCCTTTCATCCACTGGGGTCGATAAAATGAGAACCAGTGAGTACCAGTTAAATAACTGGGAGCAAATCTTGATAGGAGTAGCGACCACACCTACCCTCGGGTAGCAGCTATCGAAAGAGGAGCCTTCGGGTCGCCTCCGGCTTCGGCCGACTGTTTGCTTGTTTGCTTGCTTTACATTTTAATAGCTTGCTATAGGTGATAATATAATAAAAATAAAATAAAATAAAATTATTCTATAAATTTCAATTCTTATAAAATTATACTGTATTTCATTTTTTAAATGCACAAAAAAGTAAATAATTATTTGGCGGATCGTGTATTTTACATAATCTATAACTTAAGTTTAAATTATGACTATTTACCGGTAATAAAACCCATTGATACCAACTGTAAGCCTACTGTACATTCAATACAACATACACTCATGTACACGAACAGAAAAGCTAGGATTGGCTTGAAGCCAGCCCCAGCTGAGTATATTCCTGTATTGTATCATGGCAACAGTATAAACTTATTAATATAAAGGCAGAATACAGATAAGATGGAGTAGGGTAGGATACTGTTGTACCGATACTGTTGACACTGCTGGATACTGTTGTTTTGGCTATGCTACATTGTTGGGTTGTACCGTGAGTGTTGGCATTAGTACTGGACTGGGCAAGGTAGATGGAGCGCACTTTGTATGTATAATTCAATATACCGTATCAGCTTTTTGTGATTTGACTAATAATGCGTGTTAGTTCTTCTGGCTCCTTGTCCTCATCGGACGCTTTTTGCAGCATTATGTTACTGTTGAGAATGTACCGGTACCTAATTCGACTACCAGTACAAATTGGCCGTTTTTATTGTTAATTTGCAACCTTCTGAAATAATTGAATTGACATACATTGCCAACCCATACACGCCGGTATGAGGTAAGGCCTACCTAATGTGGAAAATGTGACTGGCATTGACATGGCATCATAGCCTTAAGATATCAAAAGAGTTATACGTAATGCGGTAGGTTATAATGGAATACGGGAAGACGTGAAGTAAACCGTAGAGTAGCAGTAGAGTCGGCGTTTTGGATGTAGACCGAAACGGATGAATTCCTTAAGTTTACATCCGTAAAGTTCACACCCGATATATGCAAATTAGAGGTACCGGTACTTGCCATCTTTAATAATAGTACTACTGCCTACCCGGGGCTGGTAGCTCTTATGATAAACAGCCAATTACAGTACATGACAAACACATTGCAATCTCAATCAATAGTCACCCTAGTCTGTTTCTGTATTATGTAGGCCTAGTCTATTAAATCCGACGTATTAAATTTTGATTTTTCACTTATTTAATTCTCATTATTTTTCCACCATTTACATTTGAGCTAATGAACTTCATTATTAACTATTTTCAATCACAATAAATCATCGAAGAACCACATTAA
Organism: Nemertoderma westbladi; assembly: GCA_032718475.1. Classification (NCBI taxonomy): domain Eukaryota; kingdom Metazoa; phylum Xenacoelomorpha; order Nemertodermatida; family Nemertodermatidae; genus Nemertoderma; species Nemertoderma westbladi. The sequence goes on from JAUCBJ010003122.1 coordinate 26,194, forward strand.
ATGGTAAGTTGTTAATTGAATTTCCGGGTTCGGGTTGTATACTTCCCGACCTTAGCCTTTTTAGCTTCTGTGCAATAGCAAATACCAATAGGTAAGGTACAGTGCGTAACGTAGAAGAGGTCTTAAGGGGTGGGTCTGTGGAAGTGGTGGATATGTAACCAATTTTATAACAGTAGGCCCCTACCTTAAAATACGTCCAGAAGAAACGAGTTTACAGCTTGCACTGTTTCGAGGTGTCTTTATTTATATTATTGGCATGAAACATATCCCTACAATTAATCTACGCTTGCGTAGAATAACATTATCTTCTGTTGTTTAGGCGACGAGTAATAAGGTATCGGAGCCGAAATACCAGCAACACAAGACGACGTTGGTAAATCTGGTCCGATTCTGTCGGTACAGACGAGCGCTCATGATGCAAACAGTTGAGGCTTGTTTTGGGGATACCAGAGCCAGTCGGTAAGCAAAATGGGCAGTGCAACAGTACACTACACCGCAGGCATTGGCGGTTAGTTGGTTTGGTTTTGGTTAGTTGATAAATTATTTTTATTTTTGTATATCATGAGATAAAATATCCTCAACCAAAATTAATAAATCCAAAATTGTATTAATGAAATAATTATATTTTGTTAATAAGTGGGCATATGATAGAGCTAAGAGGCGTGTATATAGTGGTTGGAAAGAAACCGAGGTTAGTGCTAACATCCCGAGTAGGGGTGATTAATTAAGTTAAAATAAAATTGATGCAGCAATGACCAATGAGTGCGTTCGTTCAGGTATTAAATAATTTATTTAGCTTGGGAATTAATATGGAAGGTTAAAAGCGAATTTAGTATGCAATATTTCGATGTGAATCGAATCATGATAATACGTCTAAAACAAGAGGTAACTACTGTGGTTAGCCAAAGATATGGTGTTTAAATATGGGAGTGAGTGGCGCAGTTTGAATTGAGTGATGCTCTACTAGCTTTAGCATCCTGATTAAGCCCCCTCTGTTTTGCACAACCTACCGATCAACTGATATGGATGCATGTCCGTCTTCTTGGTCACCAGTTGAGGGGTAACTGTTTTAATGTAATATTAATAACTAGAAAGTCAGCAAGCTGGTTATAAGAAGACCGTCTATAAGACAACAAAACCGAAAAAAACTAAATCTTAATTCCGTTTCTGAAGCGAAAATATGAACAAATATTTAACGATATCCAATCCCGGCATCACTTGATGAAGCAACCAATTTAATATAAGCTAAGCATATAATATGCATGTATCCTAATAATAATTTCTACGAAACCAGAGGGCGCTTTCTCCCAATAATGGTTTGATTAATAATATAATGGAGGTAGAGTGTGAGTGGGGGTGTCAATATAATCGTCCAGTATCAATATACGTCTGCCCGACAGCTGTTGGGATTATAGGAAAACTGGACACAATAAAAATATATCCCTCTCCAGGAGAAATTAGACGCAAATAACAGCTGATTACTCTCAAAAATAAAACTGTAACCTGTTCTATTGTGTTCAGTTTATTGTTTTGGTTAAAATAACGTGCCACTGTAACCTGCTCCTTTCCCTAAATTGAGAATTTAAGATTGAGGCGGGATATTAATTCGCCAAGATCCCATCTTGGCGATCTTTGGCATCTTTACGTCCAGTCCCCCCCCCCCCCCCCCCCCCCTGTCTCAGCTGCACACATACTTGACATCCCAACATGTAGAACACGTTCTCTTCCAAGCCAATATCAATGTGCACGCACACACACAGACAAACAAACAACCATGTTTTTTGACAGCAAGAAGCCCAAACTGTCTTCTAATTATAATAAATTAAACAATAAATTATTGTTTTAGATCGACAGTTTTAAATTAATTGATTGAATGTTGTTGTCTAATTTTATAAGGAAATGTACAGGCCAGAGAGCTTATGTATGGGTATGGCTGTAATTAAACTAGAAAAGCCAGCAAGCTCAGTGTAGTTGGGTCCCTCCCCATTGAAAAGCTTTACTACTACAGTCTGAGAGAGAGAAATCCCAGCCCCTAAATGTAATTATTATTAACCTATAAAACATTGAACGGCCGAGTGCTTATAAATCAATCAGCTTGCGTCTCACCAAACATAGCAGTGAGTAAGTAACCTTTTAGATATTCCCATAGGATTCACTGGGAAGAGCTATTCACCTGGCGCCTAGTATGCAATGTTTACATTACCAATGTTTGCTCTATGTCTGGGATAGAGTGAGATAGTAACAAACTTGGCAAGTAATATACTTCTCTGCAGTTTGGGCCTATCCATTCAATCAATAGTAGTAGCTTACTAGGCCCTCATGACCACCAGCAGCTGGTGTTTCTATCATTGAGTCTATGGCAATTTTCGTGTTATGGGGTTATTTTTCAAAATAAAAAAAAACTTTATTTATAATAATTTTATCGAAACTTTTTTCCACATCCTGAGGTTGAGCTGCGTCGATTGATATAACTTTCATTGACCCCACGAGCTATAGTTTCGGAGGAGTTCATCTGATATACATAGATAGAAAGATAGATAGTGAATACTTTTACTGTAAGACTAAAAAGTCATAACGGTCTTCTAATTATTACATATACAGTATATAAATAAATATTGACTCATCAGTTTCCTTTTTAATTAACACATAATTGTAATATAGAGTCCAGGAGACAACTTACACTAAGGATGAAGTTAGCAACATGCTGGAAGAGCTAGAAGATACCTTGAGAACTGAAATGGAAGCGGAGATGATGTACAATTCCAGAGCTACTGTACTTCTATTGAGAATGTTGTTCGAGGTATTCAAAAATAATGTTAATCATTACTGAGATATAAATATTCACTTTTATGAAGAACTATCATCATACAGTAATAGTTTATTATTTTCTACCAATGTTCATTTTATTATTATAGTATGCATTAGTTCATAGCACTAGTGATAGTACTGTAGTGAACATGAAAACCCACCGGAGGTTTCCATTACTCTCGTTACTTGTTGCAGTCGAGTGATTAAAATATGAAAACAGCAAACATTAAAATTGCAGATTTTAGATTTTTAGATTAGATTTTAGATTACTTTTGTGAATTTATTTAAAATTTAATGAGAACATTTGGAATACAACTAATTATAATTTCCAAAGTTTTATAGTGTTCTGCTTCTGATATAATATCTCCATCAGAACGTTCGTTCATAAACAGACCGCATACTGTAAGGTCGTACTTTACAGTTATCATAATGCAAAGTCGTACTTTGCATTACAGGCAAGAAAAAGTCTATAAATAGTTATTATATTTCATTTAGCAAGCTGAACAATGGGAGTTAACATTTTCCGCTGATCTCGGTCGAATAGAAGATCAAAGGGGAATGGCAGACGTCGCAGCTTGGGAGGATAAAGAATTCGGTTAGTTTCAGTTTAATGGGATATATAATTTGGTTAGTTTCAGTTTAATAGGATAAATCATTTGGTTAGTTTCAGTTTAAAAGAATCAATAATTTGGTTAGTTTCAGTTTAATAGGATAAAGAATTTGGTTAGTTTCAGTTTAAGAGGATAAGGAATTCGGTTAGTTTCAGTTTAATAGGATAAAGAATTTGGTTAGTTTAAGTTTAAGAGGATAAATAATTCGGTTAGTTTCAGTTTAAGGGATTAAGAATTCGGTTAGTTTCAGTTTAAGAGGATAATAATGCGGTTAGCTTCAGTTTAAGATGATAAGGAATTCGGTTAGTTTCAGTTTAATAGGATAAATAATTTGTTTAGTTTCAGTTTAAGAGGATAATAATTCGGTTAGTTTCAGTTTAAGGGATTAAGAATTCGGTTAGTTTCAGTTTAAGAGGATAAATAATTTGTTTAGCTTCAGTTTAAGAGGATAAGGAATTTGGTTAGTTTCAGTTTAATAGGATAAATAATTTTGTTGGTTTCAGTTTAAGAGGATAAATAATTTGGTTAGTTTCAGTTTAAGAGGATAAGGAATTTGGTTAGTTTCAGTTTAATAGGATAAATAATTTTGTTGGTTTCAGTTTAAGAGGATAATAATGCGGTTAGTTTCAGTTTAGGAGGATAAATAATTTGTTTAGTTTCAGTTTAAGAGGATAATAATTCGGTTAGTTTCAGTTTAAGGGATTAAGAATTCGGTTAGTTTCAGTTTAAGAGGATAAATAATTTGTTTAGCTTCAGTTTAAGAGGATAAGGAATTTGGTTAGTTTCAGTTTATTAGGATAAATAATTTTGTTGGTTTCAGTTTAAGAGGATAAATAATTTGGTTAGTTTCAGTTTAAGAGGATAAAGAATTTGGTTAGTTTCAGTTTAAGAGGATAAGGAATTCGGTTAGTTTCAGTTTAAGATGATAAGGAATTCGGTTAGTTTCAGTTTAATAGGATAAAGAATTTGGTTAGTTTCAGTTTAAGAGGATAATAATTCGGTTAGTTTCAGTTTAAGGGATTAAGAATTCGGTTAGTTTCAGTTTAATAGGATAAATAATTTGTTTAGTTTCAGTTTAAGAGGATAATAATTCGGTTAGTTTCAGTTTAAGGGATTAAGAATTCGGTTAGTTTCAGTTTAAGAGGATAAATAATTTGTTTAGCTTCAGTTTAAGAGGATAAGGAATTTGGTTAGTTTCAGTTTAATAGGATAAATAATTTTGTTGGTTTCAGTTTAAGAGGATAAATAATTTGGTTAGTTTCAGTTTAAGAGGATAAAGAATTTGGTTAGTTTCAGTTTAAGAGGATAAGGAATTCGGTTAGTTTCAGTTTAAGATGATAAGGAATTCGGTTAGTTTCAGTTTAAGAGGATAAAGAATTTGGTTAGTTTCAGTTTAAGAGGATAAGGAATTCGGTTAGTTTCAGTTTAAGATGATAAGGAATTCGGTTAGTTTCAGTTTAATAGGATAAATAATTTGTTTAGTTTCAGTTTAAGAGGATAAATAATTTGTTTAGTTTCAGTTTAAGAGGATAAGGAATTCGGTTAGTTTCATTTTAATAGGAAAAATAATTTTGTTGGTTTCAGTTTAATAGGATAAATAATTTTGTTGGTTTCAGTTTAAGAGGATAATAATGCGGTTAGTTTCAGTTTAAGAGGATAAAGAATTTGGTTAGTTTCAGTTTAAGAGGATAATAATTCGCTTAGTTTCAGTTTAAGAGGATAAATAATTTGTTTAGCTTCAGTTTAAGAGGATAATAATTCGGTTAGTTTCAGTTTAAGAGGATAAATAATTTGTTTAGCTTCAGTTTAAGAGGATAAGGAATTCGGTTAGTTTCAGTTTAAGAGGATAAATAATTTGTTTAGTTTCAGTTTAAGAGGATAAGGAATTCGGTTAGTTTCAGTTTATTAGGATAAGTAATTTTGTTGGTTTCAGTTTAAGAGGATAAATAATTTGGTTAGTTTCAGTTTAAGAGGATAATAATGCGGTTAGTTTCAGTTTAAGAGGATAAATAATGTGTTTAGTTTCAGTTTAAGAGGATAAGGAATTCGGTTAGTTTCAGTTTAATAGGATAAATAATTTTGTTGGTTTCAGTTTAAGAGGATAAAGAATTTGGTTAGTTTCAGTTTAAGAGGATAAGGAATTCGGTTAGTTTCAGTTTAAGAGGATAAATAATTTGTTTAGCTTCAGTTTAAGAGGATAAATAATTTGTTTAGCTTCAGTTTAAGAGGATAAATAATTTGGTTAGTTTCAGTTTAAGAGGATAATAATGCGGTTAGTTTCAGTTTAAGAGGATAAATAATGTGTTTAGTTTCAGTTTAAGAGGATAAGGAATTCGGTTAGTTTCAGTTTAATAGGATAAATAATTTTGTTGGTTTCAGTTTAAGAGGATAAAGAATTTGGTTAGTTTCAGTTTAAGAGGATAAGGAATTCGGTTAGTTTCAGTTTAAGAGGATAAATAATTTGTTTAGCTTCAGTTTAAGAGGATAAATAATTTGTTTAGCTTCAGTTTAAGAGGATAAATAATTTGGTTAGTTTCAGTTTAAGAGGATAATAATGCGGTTAGTTTCAGTTTAAGAGGATAAATAATGTGTTTAGTTTCAGTTTAAGAGGATAAGGAATTCGGTTAGTTTCAGTTTAATAGGATAAATAATTTTGTTAGTTTCAGTTTAAGAGGATAAAGAATTTGGTTAGTTTCAGTTTAAGAGGATAAGGAATTCGGTTAGTTTCAGTTTAATAGGATAAATAATTTTGTTGGTTTCAGTTTAAGAGGATAAAGAATTTGGTTAGTTTCAGTTTAAGAGGATAAGGAATTCGGTTAGTTTCAGTTTAAGAGGATAAATAATGTGTTTAGTTTCAGTTTAAGATTATAAGGAATTCGGTTAGTTTCAGTTTAATAGGATAAATAATTTTGTTGGTTTCAGTTTAAGAGGATAAAGAATTTGGTTAGTTTCAGTTTAAGAGGATAAGGAATTCGGTTAGTTTCAGTTTAAGAGGATAAATAATTTGTTTAGCTTCAGTTTAAGAGGATAAATAATTTGTTTAGCTTCAGTTTAAGAGGATAAATAATTTGGTTAGTTTCAGTTTAAGAGGATAATAATGCGGTTAGTTTCAGTTTAAGAGGATAAATAATGTGTTTAGTTTCAGTTTAAGAGGATAAGGAATTCGGTTAGTTTCAGTTTAAGAGGATAAATAATGTGTTTAGTTTCAGTTTAAGAGGATAAGGAATTCGGTTAGTTTCAGTTTAATAGGATAAATAATTTTGTTGGTTTCAGTTTAAGAGGATAAATAATTTGGTTAGTTTCAGTTTAAGAGGATAAAGAATTTGGTTAGTTTCAGTTTAAGAGGATAAGGAATTCGGTTAGTTTCAGTTTAAGATGATAAGGAATTCGGTTAGTTTCAGTTTAATAGGATAAAGAATTTGGTTAGCTTCAGTTTAAGAGGATAATAATTCGGTTAGTTTCAGTTTAAGAGGATAAATAATTTGTTTAGTTTCAGTTTAAGAGGATAAATAATTTGTTTAGTTTCAGTTTAAGAGGATAAGGAATTCGGTTAGTTTCATTTTAATAGGAAAAATAATTTTGTTGGTTTCAGTTTAATAGGATAAATAATTTTGTTGGTTTCAGTTTAAGAGGATAATAATGCGGTTAGTTTCAGTTTAAGAGGATAAAGAATTTGGTTAGTTTCAGTTTAAGAGGATAATAATTCGCTTAGTTTCAGTTTAAGAGGATAAATAATTTGTTTAGCTTCAGTTTAAGAGGATAATAATTCGGTTAGTTTCAGTTTAAGAGGATAAATAATTTGTTTAGCTTCAGTTTAAGAGGATAAATAATTTGTTTAGTTTCAGTTTAAGAGGATAAATAATTTGTTTAGCTTCAGTTTAAGAGGATAAATAATTTGGTTAGTTTCAGTTTAAGAGGATAATAATGCGGTTAGTTTCAGTTTAAGAGGATAAATAATGTGTTTAGTTTCAGTTTAAGAGGATAAGGAATTCGGTTAGTTTCAGTTTAATAGGATAAATAATTTTGTTGGTTTCAGTTTAAGAGGATAAAGAATTTGGTTAGTTTCAGTTTAAGAGGATAAGAAATTCGGTTAGTTTCAGTTTAAGAGGATAAATAATTTGTTTAGCTTCAGTTTAAGATGATAAATAATTTGTTTAGCTTCAGTTTAAGAGGATAAATAATTTGGTTAGTTTCAGTTTAAGAGGATAATAATGCGGTTAGTTTCAGTTTAAGAGGATAAATAATGTGTTTAGTTTCAGTTTAAGAGGATAAGGAATTCGGTTAGTTTCAGTTTAATAGGATAAATAATTTTGTTGGTTTCAGTTTAAGAGGATAAAGAATTTGGTTAGTTTCAGTTTAAGAGGCTAAGGAATTCGGTTAGTTTCAGTTTAATAGGATAAATAATTTTGTTGGTTTCAGTTTAAGAGGATAAAGAATTTGTTTAGCTTCAGTTTAAGAGGATAAATAATTTGTTTAGTTTCAGTTTAAGAGGATAAATAATTTGGTTAGTTTCATTTTAAGGGGATAATAATGCGGTTAGTTTCAGTTTAAGAGGATAAATAATGTGTTTAGTTTCAGTTTAAGAGGATAAGGAATTCGGTTAGTTTCAGTTTAATAGGATAAATAATTTTGTTGGTTTCAGTTTAAGAGGATAAAGAATTTGGTTAGTTTCAGTTTAAGAGGATAAGGAATTCGGTTAGTTTCAGTTTAAGAGGATAAATAATTTGTTTAGCTTCAGTTTAAGAGGATAAATAATTTGTTTAGTTTCAGTTTAAGAGGATAAATAATTTGGTTAGTTTCAGTTTAAGAGGATAATAATGCGGTTAGTTTCAGTTTAAGAGGATAAATAATGTGTTTAGTTTCAGTTTAAGAGGATAAGGAATTCGGTTAGTTTCAGTTTAATAGGATAAATAATTTTGTTGGTTTCAGTTTAAGAGGATAAAGAATTTGGTTAGTTTCAGTTTAAGAGGATAAGGAATTCGGTTAGTTTCAGTTTAAGAGGATAAATAATTTGTTTAGCTTCAGTTTAAGAGGATAAATAATTTGTTTAGCTTCAGTTTAAGAGGATAAATAATTTGGTTAGTTTCAGTTTAAGAGGATAATAATGCGGTTAGTTTCAGTTTAAGAGGATAAATAATGTGTTTAGTTTCAGTTTAAGAGGATAAGGAATTCGGTTAGTTTCAGTTTAATAGGATAAATAATTTTGTTGGTTTCAGTTTAAGAGGATAAAGAATTTGGTTAGTTTCAGTTTAAGAGGATAAGGAATTCGGTTAGTTTCAGTTTAATAGGATAAATAATTTTGTTGGTTTCAGTTTAAGAGGATAAAGAATTTGGTTAGTTTCAGTTTAAGAGGATAAGGAATTCGGTTAGTTTCAGTTTAAGAGGATAAATAATGTGTTTAGTTTCAGTTTAAGAGGATAAGGAATTCGGTTAGTTTCAGTTTAATAGGATAAATAATTTTGTTGGTTTCAGTTTAAGAGGATAAAGAATTTGGTTAGTTTCAGTTTAAGAGGATAAGGAATTCGGTTAGTTTCAGTTTAAGAGGATAAATAATTTGTTTAGCTTCAGTTTAAGAGGATAAATAATTTGTTTAGCTTCAGTTTAAGAGGATAAATAATTTGGTTAGTTTCAGTTTAAGAGGATAATAATGCGGTTAGTTTCAGTTTAAGAGGATAAATAATGTGTTTAGTTTCAGTTTAAGAGGATAAGGAATTCGGTTAGTTTCAGTTTAAGAGGATAAATAATGTGTTTAGTTTCAGTTTAAGAGGATAAGGAATTCGGTTAGTTTCAGTTTAATAGGATAAATAATTTTGTTGGTTTCAGTTTAAGAGGATAAATAATTTGGTTAGTTTCAGTTTAAGAGGATAAAGAATTTGGTTAGTTTCAGTTTAAGAGGATAAGGAATTCGGTTAGTTTCAGTTTAAGATGATAAGGAATTCGGTTAGTTTCAGTTTAATAGGATAAAGAATTTGGTTAGCTTCAGTTTAAGAGGATAATAATTCGGTTAGTTTCAGTTTAAGAGGATAAATAATTTGTTTAGTTTCAGTTTAAGAGGATAAATAATTTGTTTAGTTTCAGTTTAAGAGGATAAGGAATTCGGTTAGTTTCATTTTAATAGGAAAAATAATTTTGTTGGTTTCAGTTTAATAGGATAAATAATTTTGTTGGTTTCAGTTTAAGAGGATAATAATGCGGTTAGTTTCAGTTTAAGAGGATAAAGAATTTGGTTAGTTTCAGTTTAAGAGGATAATAATTCGCTTAGTTTCAGTTTAAGAGGATAAATAATTTGTTTAGCTTCAGTTTAAGAGGATAATAATTCGGTTAGTTTCAGTTTAAGAGGATAAATAATTTGTTTAGCTTCAGTTTAAGAGGATAAATAATTTGTTTAGTTTCAGTTTAAGAGGATAAATAATTTGTTTAGCTTCAGTTTAAGAGGATAAATAATTTGGTTAGTTTCAGTTTAAGAGGATAATAATGCGGTTAGTTTCAGTTTAAGAGGATAAATAATGTGTTTAGTTTCAGTTTAAGAGGATAAGGAATTCGGTTAATTTCAGTTTAATAGGATAAATAATTTTGTTGGTTTCAGTTTAAGAGGATAAAGAATTTGGTTAGTTTCAGTTTAAGAGGATAAGGAATTCGGTTAGTTTCAGTTTAAGAGGATAAATAATTTGGTTAGCTTCAGTTTAAGAGGATAAATAATTTGGTTAGTTTCAGTTTAAGAGGATAATAATGCGGTTAGTTTCAGTTTAAGAGGATAAATAATGTGTTTAGTTTCAGTTTAAGAGGATAAGGAATTCGGTTAGTTTCAGTTTAATAGGATAAATAATTTTGTTGGTTTCAGTTTAAGAGGATAAAGAATTTGGTTAGTTTCAGTTTAAGAGGATAAGGAATTCGGTTAGTTTCAGTTTAATAGGATAAATAATTTTGTTGGTTTCAGTTTAAGAGGATAAAGAATTTGTTTAGCTTCAGTTTAAGAGGATAAATAATTTGTTTAGTTTCAGTTTAAGAGGATAAATAATTTGGTTAGTTTCAGTTTAAGAGGATAATAATGCGGTTAGTTTCAGTTTAAGAGGATAAATAATGTGTTTAGTTTCAGTTTAAGAGGATAAGTAATTCGGTTAGTTTCAGTTTAATAGGATAAATAATTTTGTTGGTTTCAGTTTAAGAGGATAAAGAATTTGGTTAGTTTCAGTTTAAAAGGATAAGGAATTCGGTTAGTTTCAGTTTAAGAGGATAAATAATTTGTTTAGCTTCAGTTTAAGAGGATAAATAATTTGTTTAGTTTCAGTTTAAGAGGATAAATAATTTGTTTAGCTTCAGTTTAAGAGGATAAATAATTTGGTTAGTTTCAGTTTAAGAGGATAATAATGCGGTTAGTTTCAGTTTAAGAGGATAAATAATGTGTTTAGTTTCAGTTTAAGAGGATAAGGAATTCGGTTAGTTTCAGTTTAATAGGATAAATAATTTTGTTGGTTTCAGTTTAAGAGGATAAAGAATTTGGTTAGTTTCAGTTTAAGAGGATAAGGAATTCGGTTAGTTTCAGTTTAAGAGGATAAATAATTTGTTTAGCTTCAGTTTAAGAGGATAAATAATTTGTTTAGCTTCAGTTTAAGAGGATAAATAATTTGGTTAGTTTCAGTTTAAGAGGATAATAATGCGGTTAGTTTCAGTTTAAGATGATAAATAATGTGTTTACTTTCAGTTTAAAAGGATAAGGAATTCGGTTAGTTTCAGTTTAATAGGATAAATAATTTTGTTGGTTTCAGTTTAAGAGGATAAAGAATTTGGTTAGTTTCAGTTTAAGAGGATAAGGAATTCGGTTAGTTTCAGTTTAATAGGATAAATAATTTTGTTGGTTTCAGTTTAAGAGGATAAAGAATTTGGTTAGTTTCAGTTTAAGAGGATAATGAATTCGGTTAGTTTCAGTTTAAGAGGATAAATAATGTGTTTAGTTTCAGTTTAAGAGGATAAGGAATTCGGTTAGTTTCAGTTTAATAGGATAAATAATTTTGTTGGTTTCAGTTTAAGAGGATAAAGAATTTGGTTAGTTTCAGTTTAAGAGGATAAGGAATTCGGTTAGTTTCAGTTTAAGAGGATAAATAATTTGTTTAGCTTCAGTTTAAGAGGATAAATAATTTGTTTAGCTTCAGTTTAACAGGATAAATAATTTGGTTAGTTTCAGTTTAAGAGGATAATAATGCGGTTAGTTTCAGTTTAAGAGGATAAATAATGTGTTTACTTTCAGTTTAAGAGGATAAGGAATTCGGTTAGTTTCAGTTTAAGAGGATAAATAATGTGTTTAGTTTCAGTTTAAGAGGATAAGGAATTCGGTTAGTTTCAGTTTAATAGGATAAATAATTTTGTTGGTTTCAGTTTAAGAGGATAAATAATTTGGTTAGTTTCAGTTTAAGAGGATAAAGAATTTGGTTAGTTTCAGTTTAAGAGGATAAGGAATTCGGTTAGTTTCAGTTTAAGATGATAAGGAATTCGGTTAGTTTCAGTTTAATAGGATAAAGAATTTGGTTAGTTTCAGTTTAAGAGGATAATAATTCGGTTAGTTTCAGTTTAAGAGGATAAATAATTTGTTTAGTTTCAGTTTAAGAGGATAAATAATTTGTTTAGTTTCAGTTTAAGAGGATAAGGAATTCGGTTAGTTTCATTTTAATAGGAAAAATAATTTTGTTGGTTTCAGTTTAATAGGATAAATAATTTTGTTGGTTTCAGTTTAAGAGGATAATAATGCGGTTAGTTTCAGTTTAAGAGGATAAAGAATTTGGTTAGTTTCAGTTTAAGAGGATAATAATTCGCTTAGTTTCAGTTTAAGAGGATAAATAATTTGTTTAGCTTCAGTTTAAGAGGATAATAATTCGGTTAGTTTCAGTTTAAGAGGATAAATAATTTGTTTAGCTTCAGTTTAAGAGGATAAGGAATTCGGTTAGTTTCAGTTTAAGAGGATACATAATTTGTTTAGTTTCAGTTTAAGAGGATAAGGAATTCGGTTAGTTTCAGTTTATTAGGATAAGTAATTTTGTTGGTTTCAGTTTAAGAGGATAAAGAATTTGGTTAGTTTCAGTTTAAGAGGATAATAATGCGGTTAGTTTCAGTTTAAGAGGATAAATAATGTGTTTAGTTTCAGTTTAAGAGGATAAGGAATTCGGTTAGTTTCAGTTTAATAGGATAAATAATTTTGTTGGTTTCAGTTTAAGAGGATAAAGAATTTGGTTAGTTTCAGTTTAAGAGGATAAGGAATTCGGTTAGTTTCAGTTTAAGAGGATAAATAATTTGTTTAGCTTCAGTTTAAGAGGATAAATAATTTGTTTAGCTTCAGTTTAAGAGGATAAATAATTTGGTTAGTTTCAGTTTAAGAGGATAAATAATGTGTTTAGTTTCAGTTTAAGAGGATAAGGAATTCGGTTAGTTTCAGTTTAATAGGATAAATAATTTTGTTGGTTTCAGTTTAAGAGGATAAAGAATTTGGTTAGTTTCAGTTTAAGAGGATAAGGAATTCGGTTAGTTTCAGTTTAATAGGATAAATAATTTTGTTGGTTTCAGTTTAAGAGGATACAGAATTTGGTTAGTTTCAGTTTAAGAGGATAAGGAATTCGGTTAGTTTCAGTTTAAGAGGATAAATAATTTGTTTAGCTTCAGTTTAAGAGGATAAATAATTTGTTTAGCTTCAGTTTAAGAGGATAAATAATGTGTTTAGTTTCAGTTTAAGAGGATAAGGAATTCGGTTAGTTTCAGTTTAAGAGGATAAATAATGTGTTTAGTTTCAGTTTAAGAGGATAAGGAATTCGGTTAGTTTCAGTTTAATAGGATAAATAATTTTGTTGGTTTCAGTTTAAGAGGATAAATAATTTGGTTAGTTTCAGTTTAAGAGGATAAAGAATTTGGTTAGTTTCAGTTTAAGAGGATAAGGAATTCGGTTAGTTTCAGTTTAAGATGATAAGGAATTCGGTTAGTTTCAGTTTAATAGGATAAAGAATTTGGTTAGTTTCAGTTTAAGAGGATAATAATTCGGTTAGTTTCAGTTTAAGAGGATAAATAATTTGTTTAGTTTCAGTTTAAGAGGATAAATAATTTGTTTAGTTTCAGTTTAAGAGGATAAGGAATTCGGTTAGTTTCATTTTAATAGGAAAAATAATTTTGTTGGTTTCAGTTTAATAGGATAAATAATTTTGTTGGTTTCAGTTTAAGAGGATAATAATGCGGTTAGTTTCAGTTTAAGAGGATAAAGAATTTGGTTAGTTTCAGTTTAAGAGGATAATAATTCGCTTAGTTTCAGTTTAAGAGGATAAATAATTTGTTTAGCTTCAGTTTAAGAGGATAATAATTCGGTTAGTTTCAGTTTAAGAGGATAAATAATTTGTTTAGCTTCAGTTTAAGAGGATAAGGAATTCGGTTAGTTTCAGTTTAAGAGGATAAATAATTTGTTTAGTTTCAGTTTAAGAGGATAAGGAATTCGGTTAGTTTCAGTTTATTAGGATAAGTAATTTTGTTGGTTTCAGTTTAAGAGGATAAAGAATTTGGTTAGTTTCAGTTTAAGAGGATAATAATGCGGTTAGTTTCAGTTTAAGAGGATAAATAATGTGTTTAGTTTCAGTTTAAGAGGATAAGGAATTCGGTTAGTTTCAGTTTAATAGGATAAATAATTTTGTTGGTTTCAGTTTAAGAGGATAAAGAATTTGGTTAGTTTCAGTTTAAGAGGATAAGGAATTCGGTTAGTTTCAGTTTATGAGGATAAATAATTTGTTTAGCTTCAGTTTAAGAGGATAAATAATTTGTTTAGCTTCAGTTTAAGAGGATAAATAATTTGGTTAGTTTCAGTTTAAGAGGATAAATAATGTGTTTAGTTTCAGTTTAAGAGGATAAGGAATTCGGTTAGTTTCAGTTTAATAGGATAAATAATTTTGTTGGTTTCAGTTTAAGAGGATAAAGAATTTGGTTAGTTTCAGTTTAAGAGGATAAGGAATTCGGTTAGTTTCAGTTTAATAGGATAAATAATTTTGTTGGTTTCAGTTTAAGAGGATAAAGAATTTGGTTAGTTTCAGTTTAAGAGGATAAGGAATTCGGTTAGTTTCAGTTTAAGAGGATAAATAATTTGTTTAGTTTCAGTTTAAGAGGATAAATAATTTGTTTAGCTTCAGTTTAAGAGGATAAATAATTTGGTTAGTTTCAGTTTAAGAGGATAATAATGCGGTTAGTTTCAGTTTAAGAGGATAAATAATGTGTTTAGTTTCAGTTTAAGAGGATAAGGAATTCGGTTAGTTTCAGTTTAATAGGATAAATAATTTTGTTGGTTTCAGTTTAAGAGGATAAAGAATTTGGTTAGTTTCAGTTTAAGAGGATAAGGAATTCGGTTAGTTTCAGTTTAATAGGATAAATAATTTTGTTGGTTTCAGTTTAAGAGGATAAAGAATTTGGTTAGTTTCAGTTTAAGAGGATAAGGAATTTGGTTAGTTTCAGTTTAAGAGGATAAATAATGTGTTTAGTTTCAGTTTAAGAGGATAAGGAATTCGGTTAGTTTCAGTTTAATAGGATAAATAATTTTGTTGGTTTCAGTTTAAGAGGATAAAGAATTTGGTTAGTTTCAGTTTAAGAGGATAAGGAATTCGGTTAGTTTCAGTTTAAGAGGATAAATAATTTGTTTAGCTTCAGTTTAAGAGGATAAATAATTTGTTTAGCTTCAGTTTAAGAGGATAAATAATTTGGTTAGTTTCAGTTTAAGAGGATAATAATGCGGTTAGTTTCAGTTTAAGAGGATAAATAATGTGTTTAGTTTCAGTTTAAGAGGATAAGGAATTCGGTTAGTTTCAGTTTAAGAGGATAAATAATGTATTTAGTTTCAGTTTAAGAGGATAAGGAATTCGGTTAGTTTCAGTTTAATAGGATAAATAATTTTGTTGGTTTCAGTTTAAGAGGATAAATAATTTGGTTAGTTTCAGTTTAAGAGGATAAAGAATTTGGTTAGTTTCAGTTTAAGAGGATAAGGAATTCGGTTAGTTTCAGTTTAAGATGATAAGGAATTCGGTTAGTTTCAGTTTAATAGGATAAAGAATTTGGTTAGTTTCAGTTTAAGAGGATAATAATTCGGTTAGTTTCAGTTTAAGAGGATAAATAATTTGTTTAGTTTCAGTTTAAGAGGATAAATAATTTGTTTAGTTTCAGTTTAAGAGGATAAGGAATTCGGTTAGTTTCATTTTAATAGGAAAAATAATTTTGTTGGTTTCAGTTTAATAGGATAAATAATTTTGTTGGTTTCAGTTTAAGAGGATAATAATGCGGTTAGTTTCAGTTTAAGAGGATAAAGAATTTGGTTAGTTTCAGTTTAAGAGGATAATAATTCGCTTAGTTTCAGTTTAAGAGGATAAATAATTTGTTTAGCTTCAGTTTAAGAGGATAATAATTCGGTTAGTTTCAGTTTAAGAGGATAAATAATTTGTTTAGCTTCAGTTTAAGAGGATAAATAATTTGTTTAGTTTCAGTTTAAGATGATAAATAATTTGTTTAGCTTCAGTTTAAGAGGATAAATAATTTGGTTAGTTTCAGTTTAAGAGGATAATAATGCGGTTAGTTTCAGTTTAAGAGGATAAATAATGTGTTTAGTTTCAGTTTAAGAGGATAAGGAATTCGGTTAGTTTCAGTTTAATAGGATAAATAATTTTGTTGGTTTCAGTTTAAGAGGATAAAGAATTTGGTTAGTTTCAGTTTAAGAGGATAAGGAATTCGGTTAGTTTCAGTTTAAGAGGATAAATAATTTGTTTAGCTTCAGTTTAAGAGGATAAATAATTTGGTTAGTTTCAGTTTAAGAGGATAATAATGCGGTTAGTTTCAGTTTAAGAGGATAAATAATGTGTTTAGTTTCAGTTTAAGAGGATAAGGAATTCGGTTAGTTTCAGTTTAAGAGGATAAATAATTTGTTTAGCTTCAGTTTAAGAGGATAAATAATTTGGTTAGTTTCAGTTTAAGAGGATAATAATGCGGTTAGTTTCAGTTTAAGAGGATAAATAATGTGTTTAGTTTCAGTTTAAGAGGATAAGGAATTCGGATAGTTTCAGTTTAATAGGTTAAATAATTTTGTTGGTTTCAGTTTAAGAGGATAAAGAATTTGGTTAGTTTCAGTTTAAGAGGATAAGGAATTCGGTTAGTTTCAGTTTAATAGGATAAATAATTTTGTTGGTTTCAGTTTAAGAGGATAAAGAATTTGGTTAGTTTCAGTTTAAGAGGATAAGGAATTCGGTTAGTTTCAGTTTAATAGGATAAATAATTTTGTTGGTTTCAGTTTAAGAGGATAAAGAATTTGTTTAGCTTCAGTTTAAGAGGATAAATAATTTGTTTAGTTTCAGTTTAAGAGGATAAATAATTTGTTTAGCTTCAGTTTAAGAGGATAAATAATTTGGTTAGTTTCAGTTTAAGAGGATAAATAATTTGGTTAGTTTCAGTTTAAGAGGATAATAATGCGGTTAGTTTCAGTTTAAGAGGATAAATAATGTGTTTAGTTTCAGTTTAAGAGGATAAGGAATTCGGTTAGTTTCAGTTTAATAGGATAAATAATTTTGTTGGTTTCAGTTTAAGAGGATAAAGAATTTGGTTAGTTTCAGTTTAAGAGGATAAGGAATTCGGTTAGTTTCAGTTTAAGAGGATAAATAATTTGTTTAGCTTCAGTTTAAGAGGATAAATAATTTGGTTAGTTTCAGTTTAAGAGGATAATAATGCGGTTAGTTTCAGTTTAAGAGGATAAATAATGTGTTTAGTTTCAGTTTAAGAGGATAAGGAATTTGGTTAGTTTCAGTTTAAGAGGATAAATAATTTGTTTAGCTTCAGTTTAAGAGGATAAATAATTTGGTTAGTTTCAGTTTAAGAGGATAATAATGCGGTTAGTTTCAGTTTAAGAGGATAAATAATTTGGTTAGTTTCAGTTTAAGAGGATAAGGAATTCGGATAGTTTCAGTTTAATAGGATAAATAATTTTGTTGGTTTCAGTTTAAGAGGATAAATAATGTGTTTAGTTTCAGTTTAAGAGGATAAGGAATTCGGATAGTTTCAGTTTAATAGGATAAATAATTTTGTTGGTTTCAGTTTAAGAGGATAAAGAATTTGGTTAGTTTCAGTTTAAGAGGATAAGGAATTCGGTTAGTTTCAGTTTAATAGGATAAATAATTTTGTTGGTTTCAGTTTAAGAGGATAAAGAATTTGTTTAGCTTCAGTTTAAGAGGATAAATAATTTGTTTAGTTTCAGTTTAAGAGGATAAATAATTTGTTTAGCTTCAGTTTAAGAGGATAAATAATTTGGTTAGTTTCAGTTTAAGAGGATAAATAATTTGGTTAGTTTCAGTTTAAGAGGATAATAATGCGGTTAGTTTCAGTTTAAGAGGATAAATAATGTGTTTAGTTTCAGTTTAAGAGGATAAGGAATTCGGTTAGTTTCAGTTTAATAGGATAGATAATTTTGTTGGTTTCAGTTTAAGAGGATAAAGAATTTGGTTAGTTTCAGTTTAAGAGGATAAGGAATTCGGTTAGTTTCAGTTTAAGAGGATAAATAATTTGTTTAGCTTCAGTTTAAGAGGATAAATAATTTGGTTAGTTTCAGTTTAAGAGGATAATAATGCGGTTAGTTTCAGTTTAAGAGGATAAATAATGTGTTTAGTTTCAGTTTAAGAGGATAAGGAATTTGGTTAGTTTCAGTTTAAGAGGATAAATAATTTGTTTAGCTTCAGTTTAAGAGGATAAATAATTTGGTTAGTTTCAGTTTAAGAGGATAATAATGCGGTTAGTTTCAGTTTAAGAGGATAAATAATGTGTTTAGTTTCAGTTTAAGAGGATAAGGAATTCGGTTAGTTTCAGTTTAATAGGATAAATAATTTTGTTGGTTTCAGTTTAAGAGGATAAAGAATTTGGTTAGTTTCAGTTTAAGAGGATAAGGAATTCGGTTAGTTTCAGTTTAAGGGGGGGGTACACCATTTTCGGACAACTCTTCGATTTATCACTCTCAGCGTTTCAAAATTGTTTGGTTTTGGCTAAAATTTGGCATATAGGTGCCTAAGATGCTATTCTACATGACAGGTCAGAAAGTTTTTTTTTCCGCTATTTAATATTAGTTAATACTAGTTAACAATAAAAAAAACTTGGTTGCGCTTAAAACCCTAAGGCTTTTACAGTTTTGAACCTAATCACATGAAAGTTTTTTTATATGATAGATCAAAGATGGGGCAACATAACTATCAGGCGAAATTTTGTTAAAATAATTCTGCACCGCTAGGTGGCGCTGCAAATTTATGCTAATTTTTAGGTTTTTTATAAATAGTATTAAATTTTATTAACAAAAAATTTCGAAAAGGTGCCTGATACTTTTATGCAGGGTGGCTATCTAGACACCCACAGGAAGTTTCAGACTAATTACTCAAAAATTGTAGAAGTAGTAGGGTTCTGAAGTTGACAATTTCATGAAAAAAATATTTGGAGATAATCAACCTTTCATTATACATAGTAATAGTAATTTCAATAGGATTCCCTAAATGGAAATTGTTATAACTTGAGAAGTAAAAGAGATATTAAATAGCGGTTTTCAGATTTGGAAACACCATTCAATGGTGCATTATAATATACCATAAAAAAAATTTCGACATATTTTGGACCAAAATGGTGTACCCCCCCCTTAAGAGGATAAATAATTTGTTTAGCTTCAGTTTAAGAGGATAAATAATTTGGTTAGTTTCAGTTTAAGAGGATAATAATGCGGTTAGTTTCAGTTTAAGAGGATAAATAATGTGTTTAGTTTCAGTTTAAGAGGATAAGGAATTCGGTTAGTTTCAGTTTAAGAGGATAAATAATTTGTTTAGCTTCAGTTTAAGAGGATAAATAATTTGGTTAGTTTCAGTTTAAGAGGATAATAATGCGGTTAGTTTCAGTTTAAGAGGATAAATAATTTGGTTAGTTTCAGTTTAAGAGGATAAGGAATTCGGATAGTTTCAGTTTAATAGGATAAATAATTTTGTTGGTTTCAGTTTAAGAGGATAAATAATGTGTTTAGTTTCAGTTTAAGAGGATAAGGAATTCGGATAGTTTCAGTTTAATAGGATAAATAATTTTGTTGGTTTCAGTTTAAGAGGATAAAGAATTTGGTTAGTTTCAGTTTAAGAGGATAAGGAATTCGGTTAGTTTCAGTTTAATAGGATAAATAATTTTGTTGGTTTCAGTTTAAGAGGATAAAGAATTTGTTTAGCTTCAGTTTAAGAGGATAAATAATTTGTTTAGTTTCAGTTTAAGAGGATAAATAATTTGTTTAGCTTCAGTTTAAGAGGATAAATAATTTGGTTAGTTTCAGTTTAAGAGGATAAATAATTTGGTTAGTTTCAGTTTAAGAGGATAATAATGCGGTTAGTTTCAGTTTAAGAGGATAAATAATGTGTTTAGTTTCAGTTTAAGAGGATAAGGAATTCGGTTAGTTTCAGTTTAATAGGATAAATAATTTTGTTGGTTTCAGTTTAAGAGGATAAAGAATTTGGTTAGTTTCAGTTTAAGAGGATAAGGAATTCGGTTAGTTTCAGTTTAAGAGGATAAATAATTTGTTTAGCTTCAGTTTAAGAGGATAAATAATTTGGTTAGTTTCAGTTTAAGAGGATAATAATGCGGTTAGTTTCAGTTTAAGAGGATAAATAATGTGTTTAGTTTCAGTTTAAGAGGATAAGGAATTTGGTTAGTTTCAGTTTAAGAGGATAAATAATTTGTTTAGCTTCAGTTTAAGAGGATAAATAATTTGGTTAGTTTCAGTTTAAGAGGATAATAATGCTGTTAGTTTCAGTTTAAGAGGATAAATAATGTGTTTAGTTTCAGTTTAAGAGGATAAGGAATTCGGTTAGTTTCAGTTTAATAGGATAAATAATTTTGTTGGTTTCAGTTTAAGAGGATAAAGAATTTGGTTAGTTTCAGTTTAAGAGGATAAGGAATTCGGTTAGTTTCAGTTTAAGAGGATAAATAATTTGTTTAGCTTCAGTTTAAGAGGATAAATAATTTGGTTAGTTTCAGTTTAAGAGGATAATAATGCGGTTAGTTTCAGTTTAAGAGGATAAATAATGTGTTTAGTTTCAGTTTAAGAGGATAAGGAATTCGGTTAGTTTCAGTTTAAGAGGATAAATAATTTGTTTAGCTTCAGTTTAAGAGGATAAATAATTTGGTTAGTTTCAGTTTAAGAGGATAATAATGCGGTTAGTTTCAGTTTAAGAGGATAAATAATGTGTTTAGTTTCAGTTTAAGAGGATAAGGAATTCGGATAGTTTCAGTTTAATAGGTTAAATAATTTTGTTGGTTTCAGTTTAAGAGGATAAAGAATTTGGTTAGTTTCAGTTTAAGAGGATAAGGAATTCGGTTAGTTTCAGTTTAATAGGATAAATAATTTTGTTGGTTTCAGTTTAAGAGGATAAAGAATTTGTTTAGCTTCAGTTTAAGAGGATAAATAATTTGTTTAGTTTCAGTTTAAGAGGATAAATAATTTGTTTAGCTTCAGTTTAAGAGGATAAATAATTTGGTTAGCTTCAGTTTAAGAGGATAATAATGCGGTTAGTTTCAGTTTAAGAGGATAAATAATGTGTTTAGTTTCAGTTTAAGAGGATAAGGAATTCGGTTAGTTTCAGTTTAAGAGGATAAATAATTTGTTTAGCTTCAGTTTAAGAGGATAAATAATTTGGTTAGTTTCAGTTTAAGAGGATAATAATGCGGTTAGTTTCAGTTTAAGAGGATAAATAATGTGTTTAGTTTCAGTTTAAGAGGATAAGGAATTCGGATAGTTTCAGTTTAATAGGATAAATAATTTTGTTGGTTTCAGTTTAAGAGGATAAAGAATTTGGTTAGTTTCAGTTTAAGAGGATAAGGAATTCGGTTAGTTTCAGTTTAATAGGATAAATAATTTTGTTGGTTTCAGTTTAAGAGGATAAAGAATTTGTTTAGCTTCAGTTTAAGAGGATAAATAATTTGTTTAGTTTCAGTTTAAGAGGATAAATAATTTGGTTAGTTTCAGTTTAAGAGGATAATAATGCGGTTAGTTTCAGTTTAAGAGGATAAATAATGTGTTTAGTTTCAGTTTAAGAGGATAATAATGCGGTTAGTTTCAGTTTAAGAGGATAAATAATGTGTTTAGTTTCAGTTTAAGAGGATAAGGAATTCGGTTAGTTTCAGTTTAATAGGATAGATAATTTTGTTGGTTTCAGTTTAAGAGGATAAAGAATTTGGTTAGTTTCAGTTTAAGAGGATAAGGAATTCGGTTAGTTTCAGTTTAAGAGGATAAATAATTTGTTTAGCTTCAGTTTAAGAGGATAAATAATTTGGTTAGTTTCAGTTTAAGAGGATAATAATGCGGTTAGTTTCAGTTTAAGAGGATAAATAATGTGTTTAGTTTCAGTTTAAGAGGATAAGGAATTTGGTTAGTTTCAGTTTAAGAGGATAAATAATTTGTTTAGCTTCAGTTTAAGAGGATAAATAATTTGGTTAGTTTCAGTTTAAGAGGATAATAATGCGGTTAGTTTCAGTTTAAGAGGATAAATAATGTGTTTAGTTTCAGTTTAAGAGGATAAGGAATTCGGTTAGTTTCAGTTTAATAGGATAAATAATTTTGTTGGTTTCAGTTTAAGAGGATAAAGAATTTGGTTAGTTTCAGTTTAAGAGGATAAGGAATTCGGTTAGTTTCAGTTTAAGGGGGGGGGTACACCATTTTCGGACAACTCTTCGATTTATCACTCTCAGCGTTTCAAAATTGTTTGGTTTTGGCTAAAATTTGGCATATAGGTGCCTAAGATGCTATTCTACATGACAGGTCAGAAAGTTTTTTTTTCCGCTATTTAATATTAGTTAATACTAGTTAACAATAAAAAAAACTTGGTTGCGCTTAAAACCCTAAGGCTTTTACAGTTTTGAACCTAATCACATGAAAGTTTTTTTATATGATAGATCAAAGATGGGGCAACATAACTATCAGGCGAAATTTTGTTAAAATAATTCTGCACCGCTAGGTGGCGCTGCAAATTTATGCTAATTTTTAGGTTTTTTATAAATAGTATTAAATTTTATTAACAAAAAATTTCGAAAAGGTGCCTGATACTTTTATGCAGGGTGGCTATCTAGACACCCACAGGAAGTTTCAGACTAATTACTCAAAAATTGTAGAAGTAGTAGGGTTCTGAAGTTGACAATTTCATGAAAAAAATATTTGGAGATAATCAACCTTTCATTATACATAGTAATAGTAATTTCAATAGGATTCCCTAAATGGAAATTGTTATAACTTGAGAAGTAAAAGAGATATTAAATAGCGGTTTTCAGATTTGGAAACACCATTCAATGGTGCATTATAATATACCATAAAAAAAATTTCGACATATTTTGGACCAAAATGGTGTACCCCCCCCTTAAGAGGATAAATAATTTGTTTAGCTTCAGTTTAAGAGGATAAATAATTTGGTTAGTTTCAGTTTAAGAGGATAATAATGCGGTTAGTTTCAGTTTAAGAGGATAAATAATGTGTTTAGTTTCAGTTTAAGAGGATAAGGAATTCGGTTAGTTTCAGTTTAAGAGGATAAATAATTTGTTTAGCTTCAGTTTAAGAGGATAAATAATTTGGTTAGTTTCAGTTTAAGAGGATAATAATGCGGTTAGTTTCAGTTTAAGAGGATAAATAATTTGGTTAGTTTCAGTTTAAGAGGATAAGGAATTCGGATAGTTTCAGTTTAATAGGATAAATAATTTTGTTGGTTTCAGTTTAAGAGGATAAATAATGTGTTTAGTTTCAGTTTAAGAGGATAAGGAATTCGGATAGTTTCAGTTTAATAGGATAAATAATTTTGTTGGTTTCAGTTTAAGAGGATAAAGAATTTGGTTAGTTTCAGTTTAAGAGGATAAGGAATTCGGTTAGTTTCAGTTTAATAGGATAAATAATTTTGTTGGTTTCAGTTTAAGAGGATAAAGAATTTGTTTAGCTTCAGTTTAAGAGGATAAATAATTTGTTTAGTTTCAGTTTAAGAGGATAAATAATTTGTTTAGCTTCAGTTTAAGAGGATAAATAATTTGGTTAGTTTCAGTTTAAGAGGATAAATAATTTGGTTAGTTTCAGTTTAAGAGGATAATAATGCGGTTAGTTTCAGTTTAAGAGGATAAATAATGTGTTTAGTTTCAGTTTAAGAGGATAAGGAATTCGGTTAGTTTCAGTTTAATAGGATAAATAATTTTGTTGGTTTCAGTTTAAGAGGATAAAGAATTTGGTTAGTTTCAGTTTAAGAGGATAAGGAATTCGGTTAGTTTCAGTTTAAGAGGATAAATAATTTGTTTAGCTTCAGTTTAAGAGGATAAATAATTTGGTTAGTTTCAGTTTAAGAGGATAATAATGCGGTTAGTTTCAGTTTAAGAGGATAAATAATGTGTTTAGTTTCAGTTTAAGAGGATAAGGAATTTGGTTAGTTTCAGTTTAAGAGGATAAATAATTTGTTTAGCTTCAGTTTAAGAGGATAAATAATTTGGTTAGTTTCAGTTTAAGAGGATAATAATGCTGTTAGTTTCAGTTTAAGAGGATAAATAATGTGTTTAGTTTCAGTTTAAGAGGATAAGGAATTCGGTTAGTTTCAGTTTAATAGGATAAATAATTTTGTTGGTTTCAGTTTAAGAGGATAAAGAATTTGGTTAGTTTCAGTTTAAGAGGATAAGGAATTCGGTTAGTTTCAGTTTAAGAGGATAAATAATTTGTTTAGCTTCAGTTTAAGAGGATAAATAATTTGGTTAGTTTCAGTTTAAGAGGATAATAATGCGGTTAGTTTCAGTTTAAGAGGATAAATAATGTGTTTAGTTTCAGTTTAAGAGGATAAGGAATTCGGTTAGTTTCAGTTTAAGAGGATAAATAATTTGTTTAGCTTCAGTTTAAGAGGATAAATAATTTGGTTAGTTTCAGTTTAAGAGGATAATAATGCGGTTAGTTTCAGTTTAAGAGGATAAATAATGTGTTTAGTTTCAGTTTAAGAGGATAAGGAATTCGGATAGTTTCAGTTTAATAGGTTAAATAATTTTGTTGGTTTCAGTTTAAGAGGATAAAGAATTTGGTTAGTTTCAGTTTAAGAGGATAAGGAATTCGGTTAGTTTCAGTTTAATAGGATAAATAATTTTGTTGGTTTCAGTTTAAGAGGATAAAGAATTTGTTTAGCTTCAGTTTAAGAGGATAAATAATTTGTTTAGTTTCAGTTTAAGAGGATAAATAATTTGTTTAGCTTCAGTTTAAGAGGATAAATAATTTGGTTAGCTTCAGTTTAAGAGGATAATAATGCGGTTAGTTTCAGTTTAAGAGGATAAATAATGTGTTTAGTTTCAGTTTAAGAGGATAAGGAATTCGGTTAGTTTCAGTTTAAGAGGATAAATAATTTGTTTAGCTTCAGTTTAAGAGGATAAATAATTTGGTTAGTTTCAGTTTAAGAGGATAATAATGCGGTTAGTTTCAGTTTAAGAGGATAAATAATGTGTTTAGTTTCAGTTTAAGAGGATAAGGAATTCGGATAGTTTCAGTTTAATAGGATAAATAATTTTGTTGGTTTCAGTTTAAGAGGATAAAGAATTTGGTTAGTTTCAGTTTAAGAGGATAAGGAATTCGGTTAGTTTCAGTTTAATAGGATAAATAATTTTGTTGGTTTCAGTTTAAGAGGATAAAGAATTTGTTTAGCTTCAGTTTAAGAGGATAAATAATTTGTTTAGTTTCAGTTTAAGAGGATAAATAATTTGGTTAGTTTCAGTTTAAGAGGATAATAATGCGGTTAGTTTCAGTTTAAGAGGATAAATAATGTGTTTAGTTTCAGTTTAAGAGGATAAGGAATTCGGTTAGTTTCAGTTTAATAGGATAAATAATTTTGTTGGTTTCAGTTTAAGAGGATAAAGAATTTGGTTAGTTTCAGTTTAAGAGGATAAGGAATTCGGTTAGTTTCAGTTTAAGAGGATAAATAATTTGTTTAGCTTCAGTTTAAGAGGATAAATAATTTGTTTAGTTTCAGTTTAAGAGGATAAATAATTTGCTTAGCTTCAGTTTAAGAGGATAAATAATTTGGTTAGTTTCAGTTTAAGAGGATAATAATGCGGTTAGTTTCAGTTTAAGAGGATAAATAATGTGTTTAGTTTCAGTTTAAGAGGATAAGGAATTCGGTTAGTTTCAGTTTAATAGGATAAATAATTTTGTTGGTTTCAGTTTAAGAGGATAAAGAATTTGGTTAGTTTCAGTTTAAGAGGATAAGGAATTCGGTTAGTTTCAGTTTAAGAGGATAAATAATTTGTTTAGCTTCAGTTTAAGAGGATAAATAATTTGTTTAGCTTCAGTTTAAGAGGATAAATAATTTGGTTAGTTTCAGTTTAAGAGGATAATAATGCGGTTAGTTTCAGTTTAAGAGGATAAATAATGTGTTTACTTTCAGTTTAAGAGGATAAGGAATTCGGTTAGTTTCAGTTTAATAGGATAAATAATTTTGTTGGTTTCAGTTTAAGAGGATAAAGAATTTGGTTAGTTTCAGTTTAAGAGGATAAGGAATTCGGTTAGTTTCAGTTTAATAGGATAAATAATTTTGTTGGTTTCAGTTTAAGAGGATAAAGAATTTGGTTAGTTTCAGTTTAAGAGGATAAGGAATTCGGTTAGTTTCAGTTTAAGAGGATAAATAATTTGTTTAGCTTCAGTTTAAGAGGATAAGGAATTCGGTTAGTTTCAGTTTAATAGGATAAATAATTTTGTTGGTTTCAGTTTAAGAGGATAAAGAATTTGGTTAGTTTCAGTTTAAGAGGATAATAATGCGGTTAGTTTCAGTTTAAGAGGATAAAGAATTTGGTTAGTTTCAGTTTAAGAGGATAATAATTCGCTTAGTTTCAGTTTAAGAGGATAAATAATTTGTTTAGCTTCAGTTTAAAAGGATAAATAATTGGTTTAGCTTCAGTTTAAGAGGATAAGGAATTCGGTTAGTTTCAGTTTATTAGGATAAATAATTTTGTTGGTTTCAGTTTAAGAGGATAAAGAATTTGGTTAGTTTCAGTTTAAGAGGATAATATTTCGGTTAGTTTCAGTTTAAGAGGATAAATAATTTGTTTAGTTTCAGTTTAAGAGGATAAGGAATTCGGATAGTTTCAGTTTAATAGTGTGATATAAATGTTTAATGTATTTTATTGAGATACCGGAAGTATCCCAGATAATCGGTTTGACCTTTGCAATGTGTACGGTGAAGGGATTGATTTATATTAGATAGTAGGTAAGGCATTGCAAGAGGGGTTTATAGATTAATTGTCGTTTGTTTGATTAAAGTTTGGAGTTAATATTTAATTGTGATTTCCCTGTTTTAATATTGGCGCAGTGTGATTTACATAAAACATGAAATTATCAATAACATCCGATTTCGCATGTTGGGAAACAGCATTGAGGGCGGAGATCAACTTGTTAGTGTTGCAAGGGAAAATCGAGGAGGAAAAAAAGGACGAAGCTTTGCTAATGAAGATACAGATTTCCGTAGAAGACAGCATTTTAAAGAAAATGCATATAGACCGCCGAACCACAGCAAATTCTTTACTAACAAAACTCAAAGAGGTATGGACACAGTTGGTGGTACCAACCGACGGAGTAAATTCATTAGAGTTTGACATAGTGTCAAGGGACGATGTAACCAAATTTGATGACAATTTGAGACTACTCCGCTATAAACGAACGATTTCCGATGATTTAGCTATTAGTATATTCATAAAAAACATAAAAAATGAAGCGTCAAGAAAGATCGTTCTGGTCCAGCAATTCACGTCATGGGATGCGTTGGTGCGTTTCATTATGGACACAGGTATCTCTCTAACCAATTGTAACCAACATACTTCGCATCTACCAGTATCAGGAGCCGTAAAAACGGGATGCTACAATTGCGGTGTAGCCGGCCACTTTGCTAGACAATGCTTCAAGCGGTGCAATCGTTGCACCAATCACAATCACTTGCCTAAAGACTGTTTAAAAGGAAAATCAAAAAACGACGCTTCCCAGTAGTGGGGGGTGCAACTACTGGGATCATCAACGAACCGATAGCACCATTCATTTACGCAGAAATCGATTTGAATGGTGGAAGCCCACGCATACCTATGTTAGACACCGGATCTGAATTAAACTTAATGTCAATAAACATGGCTAATGACTTGTCAGTTCCGATTATACCGCATGGTATATATTTTCGTACAGCATCTGGTGATGTTGTTAAATCGAGAGGTTTTGTTCAGGTTTGGGTGAAGTGGGGAGATATTCGTCAAACATTTGATTTTCATGTACTGGGAGATCCTCCATTTGATTTAATACTTGGCATTAGGGCCATATGGACCTTCCCCTCAATATTATCTTATCCCATTGTGGCGATGACTGCGACTACGACTACCGATACAGCTCTTTCAAAGGAATACTTTTTTAAACTTTTCCGTTGGCCATCATCATGGTCATCCGATAATACAAAACGTCTCCACGACTTGATCTGGGAATTTCAGGATATATTTAGTCGATCGAAATTCGATGTTGGAAGAATGAAATCATTCACCCATCACATAGAAACGTCTGGTCCTCCTATTTTCAGAAGACAATACAAAAACGCATACACAGAACGAGAAAATGTACACAAGATAATCACGGAGATGCATGAAAATAACATTATCTCTCCTGCTTCTTCGCCATGGAATTCGCCATATTTGTTGGTAGATAAACCTGACCACTCAAAACGATTTTGTGTTGATTTTAGACCTCTAAACAAAGTCACTCAGGACAATAAATTCCCCATGCCAGTAATAGATGAACTTTTAGATAGACTTCAAGGAAAGAAAATTTTTTCGACGTTAGACATGACGGCCGGTTATTGGCAAGTACCCTTATCTGAGGAAAGTAAACCGAAGACGGCTTTCCAAGCGGATCATAGACAGTGGCAATTCAATGTGTTAGCAATGGGATTGAAAAATGCGGCCCCAGAATTCCAACGAGACATGCAAACTGTATTAAGAGGTCTCAACACGTTTCCTTACCAGGACGACATCATCAACGCTACTGAGACTGAAGAAGAACATCTAGAGAGCCTACAGAAAATTTTCGTACGATTACGAAATGAAGGAATTAAATTAAAACCATCAAAATGCGCATTTGGTCTAACTGAGATATCGTATTTGGGTTTTATTATTCAAGATGGACAAGTCAAACCTGATCCTGATAAAATAAAGTGTATACAAGAATTTCCTACGCCAACCAATGGAAAGGAATTACAGTCATTTCTTGGACTCATTAACTTTTATTCAAGGTTCGCTAAGAGATTAGCTACATACGCGGCTCCCTTATATGAGTTGACAACAAAATCAAAAAATAAATTCAAATGGTTACCCGAACATTCCGAAGTCTTTGATAAAGTAAAAAATTTATTCTCAGAAGCAGTATCATTATACATTCCCGATTTATCACAAGCTTTCATAGTCAGAACCGACGCAAGCGATAGGGCTGTTGGAGCTGTGTTGAGTCAAATAATTAATTCTGAAGAAGTCCCAGTGCATTTCGCAAGTCGAACCCTACGCGGATCGGAACTTAACTGGTCAACTACTGATAAAGAATTTTTTAGTTTACATTGGGCAATCAGAAAATTTGATATGTACTTAAAGGGAAATGAAGTAACAGTTTACACTGACCACAAACCATTAATTGGACTGATAGACAAGAGAGCTGGAAACAATCA
Organism: Nemertoderma westbladi; assembly: GCA_032718475.1. Taxonomy (NCBI): domain Eukaryota; kingdom Metazoa; phylum Xenacoelomorpha; order Nemertodermatida; family Nemertodermatidae; genus Nemertoderma; species Nemertoderma westbladi. The sequence continues at coordinate 55,334 of JAUCBJ010003122.1, forward strand.
ACGACAAAGACGATGGCTAGATTATATACAGGACTTTAAATTAAATATTAACTATATACGTGGAGTTGAAAACGTTGTGGCAGACACTTTGTCTCGCTTGCCATTAGACTCAACGTTCCCAAATGTAAAGGCCGCTCCATTCGTACCAAACGCCGTTTGTGCTCTCAAGGCGTTATCTGACAAAGATTCCGAGATAGTAGCAAGGCAATACCATGATGCGGGACATTACTCTATAAACAAAACTCGTGCGGCAATTTTAAATGACGGCCTATGGTTCCCAAAAATGAGATCCACACTACGATCAATTCAAGATGATTGTATAGAGTGTCGCACAAAGAAGTCGTACACAAAAAATCCCCCAAAAGGAGAACTACCAAACCTAGAAACTCGTGCTATTGGGGAGATTGTCTCTATTGACATTGTTGGACCCTTACCAACAACAAGATTAGGATTTCGTTACATCTTGTCGATGATAGATATGGCGTCACGTTACCTGGAAGCGGTACCAATGAAAATGGTTACAGCGCAAATAACTGCAGACGCTTTTCAGAAAGGATGGGTATTTAGACATGGTCCTCCACGACGAATCCACACCTACAACGGTTCCCAATTTCGTTCTGCGTTGTTTAATAATATTCTGGAAACTGCCTTTTGCAATTATGAAATTGATCATACATATTCATCGCCGTACTATCCTCAAGGCAATGGAGTTATTGAAAGAATACACCGTACTTTAAAAGATCGCATTCGATGCATGTCTGGGGATTGGCAATCGAACTTATCGGAAGCTGTTTATAATATAAATCGCCATGTTCACGATGGTATTGAGTGTTCGCCGTTTTTCGCACTCTATGGGTATAATGTCCCACCAGCCACTTACCCAGCAATGCTTAAAGAAAACCCATCCATCATGCAATCGTTAGCTCCTCCTATCCCACCACCACAAAGATCAACGTTTGGCCCCAAATTTCACCCACCTCAACGAGTTGTAGCAAAATTATCTCCGCAGGTTGTTCGCCTAGATCAATATGGAACTGTGAATATAAGAAAATGTACTTAGTTCAATATTATTGACTCCATTTAGCGCGATTCTAATTTAGATTCATATTTTTGATGTTGTTGAATTTTATATAAAATTTTATATAAATGTTTAATGTATTTTATTGAGATACCGGAAGTATCTCAGATAATCGGTTTCACCTTTGCAATGTGTACGGTGAAGGGATTGATTTATATTAGATATTAGGTAAGGCATTGCGAAGGGGGGTTTATATATTAATTGTCGTTTGTTTGATTAAAGTTTGGAGTTAATATTTAATTGTGATTTCCCTGTTTTAATAAATAGGATAAAGAATTTGGTTAGTTTCAGTTTAAGAGGATAATAATTCGGTTAGTTTCAGTTTAATAGGATAAATAATTTTGTTGGTTTCAGTTTAAGAGGATAAAGAATTTGGTTAGTTTCAGTTTAAGAGGATAAGGAATTCGGTTAGTTTCAGTTTAAGAGGATAAATAATTTGGTTAGTTTCAGTTTAAGAGGATAATAATTCGGTTAGTTTCAGTTTAAGAGGATAAATAATTTGTTTTGTTTCAGTTTAAGAGGATAAGGAATTCGGTTAGTTTCAGTTTAATAGGATAAATAATTTTGTTGGTTTTAGTTTAATGGGATAAATAATTTTGTTGGTTTCAGTTTAAGAGGATAAAGAATTGGGTTAGTTTCAGTTTAAGAGGATAAGGAATTTGGTTAGTTTCAGTTTAAGAGGATAATAATTCGCTTAGTTTCAGTGTAAGAGGATAAATAATTTGTTTAGTTTCAGTTTAATAGGATAAATAATTTTGTTGGTTTCAGTTTAAGAGGATAAAGAATTTGGTTAGTTTCAGTTTAAGGAGATAAAGAATTTGGTTAGTTTCAGTTTAAGAGGATAATAATTCGCTTAGTTTCAGTGTAAGAGGATAAATAATTTGTTTAGTTTCAGTTTAATAGGATAAATAATTTTGTTGGTTTCAGTTTAAGAGGATAAGGAATTCGGTTAGTTTCAGTTTAATAGGATAAATAATTTTGTTGGTTTTAGTTTAATAGGATAAATAATTTTGTTGGTTTCAGTTTAAGAGGATAAATAATTTGTTTAGTTTCAGTTTAAGAGGATAAGGAATTTGGTTAGTTTCAGTTTAATAGGATAAATAATTTTCTTGGTTTCAGTTTAATAGGATAAATAATTTTGTTGGTTTCAGTTTAAGAGGATAAAGAATTTGTTAGTTTCAGTTTAAGAGGATAATAATTTGGTTAGTTTCAGTTTAAAAGGATAATAATTCGGTTAGTTTCAGTTAAGAGGATAAATAATTTGTTTAGCTTCAGTTTAAGAGGATAAGGAATTCGGTTAGTTTCAGTTTAATAGGATAAAAAATTTGGTTAGTTTCAGTTTAAGAGGATAATAATTCAGTTAGTTTCAGTTTAAGAGGATAAATAATTTGTTTACTTTCAGTTTAAGAGGAGAAGGAATTCGGTTGGTTTCAGTTTAATAGGGTAAAGAATTTGGTTAGTTTCAGTTTAATAGGATAAATAATTTGGTTAGTTTCAGTTTAAGAGGATAAAGAATTTGGTTAGTTTCAGTTTAAGAGGATAAAGTATTGGGTGAGTTTTAGTTTCAACTTTGGTTGGTAAATAACAAGACGCCTTGTGTTTATATCATTATTAAGTGATGTACTGCGTCCACTGTAACTATTATCTAATCGTCCGCAGGTAAACAGGTATCCCAGGCTCGTCCGACGTACCTTCAGCTAGACAAACTTCCCAACACACAACCCGGTGGACGAATGCAAAGCGAAATATCTCGACTGCAAACCCAGGCCCGAGAGACTTCCATAAAGCTAAAGGCAATTCTCGAAGATCCATCGCAGGTAATATGAGAACTTTGTGTTTGTTTCGTACCGCAATTTGTTATAACATTCACTGACACGTATTTAATATAAATATATATTCATGAATTAAAATTTGTGATATAGGCGGTACAGTGAACGAACGTGGTCGAAAAATGGGAGGAAAAGCGGTTATCGGATAAATTAATGTCCGAAGAAACAGTAAACAATGGATCATGTCCTTTTATTGTTAAAGTTTAGGGTGTCGTTTACAGCCAGCTTACTGCGAAAGTTAGGATGTTTCTGCCACGTTTATACCCCCATAAAAAATAATTGTTTAGATGATAAATACGGTAATATTATATCTGATAGTGTATCATATGTGTTTAAATACACAACATGTGCCATGGAATCTTGATTCTTTTCGCTAACTGAGTTCCTAACCATTATTGTGCACAGATATTTAGTGGAGTGAGAGGGGGGGACTGAGTTGCTAACCATTGTGCACAGAATCGCGATTATTGTTAAAATGTAATTATAATACTACTACTAGGGTCTACTATAGAGGTACTACTACTACTAGGTCGAGCGAGCTCGGATTGTGGAAATGAGATTCTCCATAGTTGTCGCAATTTCGTTTCTCCCAAGTTCAGTATCCCTTTCAAATTGATCTATATATGTTATGGCCAGTCGTCCACGACTACGCTTTCTATGAGTTGGTTGCCAGAGAAGTAGATCTGGTATGACCTCGTCTTTACTTCGCCAGCAGTGCCCACTGAATCTTAATCTGCGTTCACGGAGGGTGGTTGATTCAGGTGGTATTGTACCATAAAGCTCGGCGTTTGTCATGTGTTGTCTCCAGCTGATGTTTAGGGCTGCCCTTAGTAGTCTTGTGTAGCAACCATCAATACGTTGTTCAAGTGATTTAGTCAGTGTCCAGGTCTCACCCCCGTATAAAAATACACTTTCCACTGTGGCTCGAAAGAACTTAGTCTTCAGGTGCCTGGAGAGATCTGATTTCCAGATGGTATCCATTTTTGATAGAGCTACCCAAGCCTTTGCTTTCCTAACTTCAATGTCCTTTTTGCTACTCTCTATCCATGATCCAAGGTACTGGAAGTCATCGACCTTCCTTAGTTGATTATTATCAATGGTTGTCAAGTTTCCATCAACATTAAAGGTCATGAATTCGGTCTTTGTAGCATTTATATGCAATCCAACCTCCTTAGCAGCCCTCTCCACTTTATTTAGTAGAAGCTGTGCATCTGCAAGCGTATTAGAGAGCAGGGCGATGTCATCCGCAAAGTCGGTGTCTCTGACTGTAGTTGCCGGATATCTACTACTTCTGCGTTCTTGAAATCTTCAGATCTTCACCTTTTGTGGCCGTCCTCATTGCGTAATCCAGCACAATTACAAATAGTAATGGTGCTAATGTGTCACCTTGCAGTACGCCAGCCAGGATTGAGAAAAACTCAGTTTCACCATCTGGTGAGAGTACCTGCGCTTCTGTGTCACAATATAACAATCCAATGCTGCAACAATTACTTCTGGTATTCCATAAGCTCTTAGGATTTCAAGCATTTTACCTCTATGGATGGAGTCGAATGCCTTCTTGAAGTCCACAAAAGTTATGACTGCGGGGAGATTCTTTGACTTAATTCGTTCAATCAGTCTCCGTAGTGCAAGTATCTGAGCTATTGTTGATCTACTTGGTCGAAATCCGTTTTGGCTCTTACGCAGTAGTTTCTCTATGTGAGGCCTAATCCTATATAGAATCATTTTATTGTATATTTTGGCAGCTACCACAAGCAGACAGATCCCACAATAGTTTGTTGGTATGCCGAGGTCTCCTTTCTTGGGGAGAGGCTTTAGTTGACCTTTAGTCCAAATTGGTGGTGGCTTTTCCCCTTTTAACATCCGGTTGCAAACATTCAATAATGGTCTGTTTAGCACTCCGGTTTTCCATACCTCCGCTGGGATGTCATCTAATCCACTCGCTTTATTATTGGACATGCTTTTGATGCTTCTTTGGAGTTCGGCAGGTGTGAAGTCCCCTTCTATAGGTAGTGTCTTGTCATATATTTTCCTTGTAGGGCTGACCTCGATGTTTGGTGGCTGCCCAAGCAAGTTACTGAAGTGATTTTTCCACTTCCCAACACGTTCTTCAGGACTATCGGCTTTGAGGCGCCCCTTTGCACAACTTTTCCGACCAGATACCTCATTTACAGTTTGCCAGCTAAGTCTTGATTGTTGCTGAATGTGAGCAGTTGTAATTGCTTTAGTTTTATCCTATATGTACTTTTCCTGGCTGATGTTGTAGGCCAATTTAAGATCGTCCTTAGCTTTCTCAACCTTGTTAATGTTTTCGGTTGTTGGTTGTTCGGTTTTAACTTTGTAGGCTATCATAAGATCTTCTCTCTTACAAGTAACCTCAGAGTTTTGCCATGGCACATACTGTTTTCGTTTGGGTTTCTGGGGGATATGCCTCTTAGCTGATTCCTTGTGGGCTGTTATTATATTCTGGTATATTGAATTGGTGGATTGGTCTTCATCCATTGACTGAAGTTCTTCAAAGCGGTTTTTAACTTCTGCTGTATAAGCTTCCTTTACAGCATTGTCAGTTCTGAGTTTCTCCCAGTCATATTTGATTTGCTTGCTTGTCCTGGGTTTGCTGGCTCTCAAACTGAGACTGATCTCTGCAGTCACAATTCTGTGGTCCGAACCAATTAGGTTGAACGAGCTGTATGCCTCACAGTTGATCATGCTGTTTCTCTACTTTTTGTTTATAAGGATGTAATCCAGTTGTGCTTTGGTTCCATTAGGGTATTGTGTTCGCGCTTTTAAGACCTTTGGCAGTTTAACCCGCCAAATCTATATGTCTTCTAGGTTATAAATCGACTTTAGCCTATGACAAGTATTTGACACAAATAAATCCAACATTAGCCGAAGCCAGTCTATGCGCGACCATTCACCCGCTGGATATACCCGGGAGACTGGATTCGGATGCTTTAATTTGATTGCGGTGCAGGCCTACCGTACTATTCGATTGATCGTTAATATAATTCCTGACAAATATCATTCACTTTCGGGAGATATTAGCAGTTCCTTTAGGACGTGGCGCTCTATCTATATAAACCGAGCTATGGCTTACACTAAACACAACGGAATGGATTATAAGTTACACATAAGGCGCATTCTTTAGGAGATGCTTTGTTACGCGGACAAGCACATACAGACTATTGCACACCGCTGCACACTGAATTGCCGATAGTCACTGATTTTAATCATATATAAAGAGAATAGCAACCGACATTTGTAGGGCCTATAAAATAGCATTCAATTCACTACAAACCACGATAATATAAGTCGCAATTGCTATATGTAGCCGGTCTCTCTAACCTTAGTGTATCAAGAAGATCGGGGTTTCTGATCGTTTATCGTTATTCTCCAAATAACAATATGTAAACGAATGATACATTTAATAACAAACAGCAAATAGCAGTAAATAATGTGCAATTACCGTAAATTACCGCAATTAAATAAAATTACCGCAATTAATGTACCGTTATGTGTTCTTAGTGTCTCGTACCGCTGTACCGTGCCGGTAACAGTTATGTGTTCTTATAATTAAAGCCGTTCTAATGTTGGAATAATTCAGAATAATTCCATAGCCGATGTTCATGGCATCAGGAAAACCAACACACTGAACCCTGTGAGCTGTTGCAGGTAGCTTTCAACACAAAGAGGAAAAGCTCTCATTGGCAGAGTTCCAGTTTCTATAAGTTCCATGAATGTCTAAATGCCAAACCTCCATAGCCTTTGCAGCCCATAGCCAACACAAGGCTAAATCGCTCTGATTGGTCGATCATTGTTCTGATTGGTTAATAGAACAGAACAAAGAGGCCATGCGTACAGCAAATCAGCCAACCAGCGGGCGGATTGTGCCACTAGAAGCAACAGTTTAGAGGATTTGAGCGAATGGGGGAAAACTGGATTACAAATGGAAAAGGCCAGTTATATCCCCAAAAGCTTTTACACCGCTCCCAGAAAATGGGATTTAATTATATAAAATATAAAAAATCACAGTTTCTAAAATATAAAAATACTCTAAACAGTTAGTCTTTCTTGCGCGGACGGCGTTTACGCAGTTTCTTGAGGCTAGCAAGAGTCCTTTTCTCTTTAGGGCGAGCCACTTTACTAGGAGGGCTATAACTCCTGGGTGAAGGGTGCAATACAATTGCATCAGAAGGTTTAAGGTTACGGTCGGTGTCTCGTCCATTTCGATATGCTTCTCCTCGAGCTGATTTTCCTCCGCTTGTCGTTGGATACGTTCGTCCAAAACTCTCGCAGAGAATAGGGTTGTCTAAGTTCGATATCTTCTTAAAGATTCTGGATTTCCCGATCGAACTGAGATATGGTTACTTTGTTTACCGCTTGGACTTGCTAGTGCAATTTACGTTTACCTGAACAAGCGTAAGTTCCTTTTCTGATCTTTGTAGAATAGCGTCTAACTCATTTGGTACAACGCTCTCCGCCACTTTGGTGACAGGTTATATCGTGTTAAGCCGGGACGATGGTAAGGGTTAAACGGCGATATTAAATGTCCGCGTCCCAATCCGGCTAGGTAGGATGGGCTAATATCTAGGAAGCCCACAACCGGGGTGCCACCGACTAATCGTTCAGGTAACACTAGATCTTTGAGTAGTGAGTACAGCTGGGGAGGATCCGTCATACTAATAGGATCAAGAGTCTGAGGTCTCACTAGGGAATGAGGAGATCTGATCGAGTATTCCGAAACTCTGATCATTGGTTTATTTAAGGATCGTCTGAGTCGAACGAGCGTAGGTGATACATCGAACAAGTTTCGCTCGAAACTCCCGTAAATATAGCGAGTAAAACCGTGTTTAAAGCAACGTCTCCGCGGATGTTTATGTCTTTCCGTTTGTTGGTTGGGTCTTGGGCATTCATCGCAACAATACCAAAAACGCACGTCTTGTAGGGGAAACGCGAGTGATCTTTCTCCAGCTTACAATATTCCTCCATCCGTTCGAAGCTATCCGGTACAACAGGTAGCGGTCGATCGGCGGTTAGATACATCATAGTGGAATAGAGCCGTTTGAGTTCTACCATGCGGTCATGATGTATACCTTGAGGATATCGAGTTTCTAGATTCTGTTGACTGGTAATATCGAGATAGGTTTCTCTCAAGAATTCCAGGTATTTGGTGAAGTCGCTGCGTTTATCCGGCTCTTCAACATCTGCACTTTCGAGTCGGTTTCGAATAGAATTTTCGTGTTCGAGTCTCAGTTTATCGTTCCGCTTCCGCTGGGTATGATATTTAAATAAAACCATTTCCCTTTTGGTGTCTATATCGTTCGTATCGTGTAGGTCGATAGGATGACCAGTAGTTAAGAAGTCCATATACGTACCATTACGATGCGTATAGCGAGCGGTGAATTTTCTACAGTCCAATTCACGCGTAAGTTGCTTCCTGGGACATTGGCGGTTCGATATAACGACCATCGTCCTCCGTAGTAGTTGGACCAGCGTCGCCGCGTATCAAGCTATCAACAAACGCTTGTAAAGGTAGAGTATATCGCTCCCTGATACCAAGATCATCTTCTATCAACTCAATCATATCTGCTATATAAGTTTATCCATATTATAATGAGTTTATATTTAGGCGAGCGGGCGTCGCTGCCTACCCCTCTCTGCCCCCGGACAGTGTGAGATCCTCAGCGCTGGTGTACTTTCGCCGATGTGCCTATCGCCAACGTCGTAGCTGCACAACGACTACAACAACCAGCACGAGTCACTCCACCGTCCGTCCCAAAGGCTTAGATATACTTCAGGTTCTTACTGGAGAGTTAGGGCTACTTTCACAATTGCGACTCGCTACTGTAAACACACCTTAGTAGTAACATTCACCTACAAACGCACAAATTCCACGTAACTGTCACAAATGGTACACATTCTATCACACATTCGGGTCATTTGTCCGTTAGTCAAGTGCCTTCCAGAATGTCACGTTGTTATTATGTATCCTTGGATACTAGCGGTGTGCTATTTATTCCGTATGCTATTCAATGAGCAAGCTTTTTATTGTTCTGTTAACTCGCTTCTAATTCTAGCGTGGTTGTTGCTATGGTGACATTATGGAAAGCTAGCGGTAGAATTAGGGTAATTCTCATGCATACAGATCTGGGATGCTATTTAATAGTAAGTCTTTAATGGTCAATATCATCTTTATACATGATTTTATGAATTTTATCGGCTATTGACTCTATATTGGAGATTCTCGCACACTAACACACTTAATGGGTGAATCTCCGCTCCCATGATCTATTAATTAATGGAATTTTGGGAATATTATAAATTGTATAAAATAACAATTTATCAAATTCATTAAAAGATGAATTTAAATTTATTCCCGTAAATTTTATTATTTAATATTAAATAGACACAATTTTATTCCAGAACATGTCTGGGGACTGGGATCCTTGATTCTAGGAATTGATCTTTTTAAGAATATCGGTAACTGCTACGATATCTTAATAGACTAGAATTTTAAAGGATCTAAAATTTGACAGATTTTATAAATATTAATAATTAATATTTAGGATGGGCACCAGTTTATTCCAGAACAAGTCTGGGGACGTTAACCACTGATTCTAGAATTTTGTCTTTCAAGTATATCGGTGGGTGCCGCGATATCTTAATCGACTAGAATTGCAGCTGGTCAAAGGGTTTAACAGATTTATTTTGCGTTGTACGCTACTGTTAAAGGGACATCACGCTACTATATGTATTATTTAATATACGGTATGAGAGCAATATCGCACGAAGCAATGTCAGTGAGAAGAGGCAAGTCCTTTCCAAGGTCTACCCAGAGCTTGGTTTAGCCGAGACACGAGGATCTGAACTTTGCATTCCTAATACTCTGCCTACCAATAATACTTAAATATAGTAGGAGCTTTATTGTACTTTAATAAGTACGGATATTTCATCTTACTGTAGTCACGTATTTATAATGTAATACGGACAGTAAGGAAAGAGAAAAAGAATTATTTCTCACCGTCGCACTAAATATAATATATAAGTAATTAAGTAATAAACACTAATATATTGCACTAATCTACTAAATAATCGCTAAATAACATTTGACTAAGTAAAATTAAAGAAAACGATTAGAATAAAATTACATAATAATACATACATAATATAAAATAATAAAATAAATATAAAATAATATGGTCACACACCCACTCCATATGTTGTTACGTTATGGAGTCCCTAGATATTTGTTGGATTAGGGAGGTGGTCGTGGGGAGAGTATCTTGCCTTCCATAATTTCCGGACAGTTTTCGGTCTCTTTCCAGTAAACATAAACGACCAGCTGGGCGATTGAGTGGTTGTGTTACTTTCTCCGCTCCCTTGGCCTTTCTAATCTTAGCCGGGTTAAGGTGGGGAGGCCATTCATCTTCTTTACTTAGGAAGTTGGGTCCACCTAACCGGTCTGGAGTATCTGTCAGTTCTTGAGGAGTTGCTCCTCTGGAGGCGATGTCGGCTAGATTAATCGTCTCGGGGCAATGTCTCCATTGATCTACATTGGAGTTGATGTCGTCATTATCTGAGGAGTATGGTGTTCCCTCAGTTGGATCGTCTAACTCACTGCTCTCATCTTCCCATTCTCTTACTTGATATACCTGATCTTTCGGTAATCTTTCCATGAGAGTTCTACGGGAAGGGCCAGTAAAGTACCAACCCACTCTAGTTCTTCCCGCATAAGCTTGTAGTGGTTGCGGTTGAGCAGGCCGTTTCTCCAATGTCTCGAGCGCTTCATGCGCATTTTGACCGATGAGTATTTGGACTCCAGGGTAATCGGTGTTGAATCTAGGTATTTCAAGCTGCTGGGTGAAATCGTCCTCATCCCAGTTATAAGGTTCCACTTGGCTGGTCGCGAAGTTCTTTATCGCTACCATTTTTACTGACCTTATACTATGTTCTCCTAGTTCATCCTGGGGGGTGGACAACGCGCCTACATAATAATCCGCTATTACGGTAGATTTCCAAACTTGCATAATTCCTGACATGTTTAGCTTAGTTCGGAACTGGGGTTGTCCAGCAAAGATGTCTTCGGCTAGTTCTTTGTCGATGAATGTTCCTGTGCTACCGGAGTCAAGGAGGGCGTTCACTATATAACTCCTTTTAGGTCCGTGGACCCTTAACTGTACTACAGGAAATTCTCGGATTCCTACATTGGAAGTTGGCGCTTTCCAAGATGGTTGTCGATCAGAAGTAGTTAGGGGGAGCTCACTGTCGGTTTCCTTCTCATACGTAAGTGCTCGATACACTGCGGTATTTATTAAGTAACAGGATTCGTTTTCGTCTGATAATTCGTCCGTATAGAATCCTTCCATTTCAGAACTTTGGTCGGAGAATTCGTCCGTATAGAATCCTTCCATCTCAGAACTTTGGTCAGTGTCGTTCACATCACTGAATTGGACATGTAGTTCGGACTCACTTACCTGACTCGGGCTGTTTCTTTCGAATTCGGTGTGCAACAAAATATGATGTTTCGCGCCGCACTTCGCACACCTTGCGTCGGAGTAACAGGTTCGCCGTTGGTGTCCTCGTCTGAGACAATTATAACACAACCGCTTATCCCACATGACTTCACATCTATCCTTTAATGATTTCTTTAGGAATTCATTACACACATTTAAACGGTGGGGCCCGTCGCACAACACACATTTGGGCTTGATGTTACTTACTTTAACATGTGCTGTGTGGTGCACGCTCGTTCTTTCCTCGGGCTTTCTTCCGTGAATTCTTTTAGGAGACGTGGGAGGAGTTTTTCTTACCTGTTCTCTCCTGTCATTGGTTCGAGACTTGAATTTACTTACCTGTTCTTTAGGCGTTTTATTGACATAATAAGATCTTTCAGTGTCTTTCCCGCTATCCTCTCCTTGAGAAGTTTGGCTTTCGCCGTCGTCTGTATAACACACTGGTGTTACCTTTCTCCTAGAGACGGGTTTCTCACTTACCTTACTTTCCGATGTCTTCTCTCTGGACTGCTTTATGAGCTGTAATTTCACTTCGCCGTCCAAGAATGACATGAGATCAGCCATGGTAGGGTCTCGTTGTTGTTGTTCCATCATATATAACACTTTCTTGTCCCAACGTGTACCTACTCCACCCTTCGGTAAAGTAGAAGTCACTGCTCTAATAACCATAGCACTCTGATACTCATGAGACTTGCCTAGCCAATCTAATTGTCGGCAGATCTCCTGAATCTCATCGGAAAACTCTATAATCCCACTGCTAATAAACTTTCGGGGCGCTACCAACTTTGCATACAAATACCCAGCTATGTTATTCCTATTACCATACCTGAAGTTTAGAGTATCCCAAACTTGTCTTAATCCATCTGGATGTCCAATAAATTTTAACGCCATTAACTTGGGAGGTCCTTCCAAGCATTCGATGAGGTATCTGAGTTTCTCTCCGTTAGATAGCACAGAGTTCTGTATGTTATCTTTGTAATATTCATTAAAAGGTAACCATTTCATCTCATCTCCATTGAACTTGACGATCTCTCCAACCTTTACCGCTTGACGGGCTTCGGTTCTAGCCATTTGACGCGTAAAACTTTCTTGAGCCATCGTATTATTGAATATAGAATTATCGGTATATAAATTTCTCGGATTATGATCAGGTCTATATGGAATATCATTATCAACAGGTTTATAATTACCCTTAATAGGGTTTACTATAGGAGTTTCTACTTCACTAGCAGTATAGATGCGTGTAGGCTCCACACCTTGCGCATGAAATACTTCAGACCTAACAGGTTGACACATTGTTACAGAGGGTGGTGGTATACCCTTTTGTAAATTTACTAACTTATCGCGTTCTGACGCGATACTCTGCTGCACTTCTTGCAATGCTAACCTACCCTCTCTTACTGCTCCCTTTAACTGCTGAACAGTCCCTTCCAACTCCCAGACCTGCTGGGAGGAACATTTACAATGTTCCCTCAGCTGCCCGAGCAGGAGACCCATCTTCCGTCGTCCCTCAGCTACCCACTCGACCGCCGAAGCGGGAGTCGCCAACGTAGTAGCGGGCAAGCAAGAGACGACGGGCGATAAATTCTTGATATCTCGCTCGGCGTCCAGGATGGGTTCGGACTCGGGAACAGTCCTACTGGGCACAGGTAGTTTCGTGCTGTGCAAAGGGAATTTAGAGGTAGGTTCTGGGAGTACAGGTGTCTCTATCACCGAAGGGGTGGCTTCGAGAACAGGCCTAATTATTTCAGGCTCATCTACTATAGTAGGGAGTCTTTCTACTGTAATAATTTGGTCTGTGCTAGCTAGTCTCACCGCAGGAGGCAAATTAGGTAACTTCGGACAGTGTGGCATTCTTCTACGCCTGCTGAGACGAGATCTATTTCCTCCGCCTTCAGGATCTGTTATATCACCTTCATCAGGCTGCTTCGCCTGAAGGCTTTCCAGCTCTAGCTGGGTAGTCGCCCCAGACGCCTCCCGTTCTGCTTCTGCCACTGCCTCTGCCGCTTTTCTTTCCGCTTCTGCCGCTGCTACTTTTCTTTCCGCTTCTATCCTTTCAAGACACTGTCCAAGTCGAAGACTCATTCTAACACCTTTCAAAAGACTATCTGACAGTGCCCGTTTTGTGTCAGACATGTTGGTTTGTACAGTTGAATGCCTACTGCTATATTACAGTTTAAGCAAGTCTCGTAATTCAGTATCACTGTTAGCCTAGTAATTAATTACCGATACTGCTACTCAGTGTAGCGTGATATATATATAATATATCAGAATACCGGTATGCTTATAATATATATAAGTATTATTACAGACTAGGTTTGTCACAGAATACCAGTATATAATTTTAGCACAAATATATATAAATATATAATAGGCCTATCGTGAATACCGGTATACAGCTTACACTTATAGTATATATAAGTATAATTATGGACTAGAATTAATTACAGAATACCGGTATAATTGCCGCCTAAATTTATAGAAATAAATATAATAAGCCTATTGTAAATACCGGTATATCAATTATTTTAGAATAATTGAATTTCTGAATTTTAGGGGTTACTTGGTTACTTTAACTTACTTTATTACCGTTATTTGAGCAGTAGTCCAACTGATATTGAGACCTAGTTGTTGTATGACAGGCCTACTATTTTATAAATCGGTTTGAGTTGATTTATAATATATATACCCCTATAATGGGTTTTGTCAATATTTGAAATAAATGTTATTATTTCTGGGGGGAGTCACTACACAGAAGCTGTGCGCTCTCAGTGGAGTGCTACTTGTTGGACACTAAAACAAATAATTCTAATTTACCTAAGTTACTTAATACTACAAATTACGTACAATTCGGGTTGAGATTACAATCTCTAAATAAACACAAAAAAATTACAAATACACAAATACGAATTTTTAGGGTAATTTTACAAGAAGTCTACTAACCAGCCTAACAAAGGGTTAGAATATCTGGTTATTACAACGGACAGGGTACTACGGTATTTGAAAATAATAAGTAGTAGTAAATATACTGCGTTGTCCAGATAGGAAAATACCACCGTCTGACGACTTATAGCCGTATCGCTATAAGTACTACGTTATGTATCACGGAGTGTTCCTACCCAGAAGTTAATTACCGCGGTCTACCAGAACCAACGTGCCTATTAACCACTTTACAACACAAATATACTGTCCCCAAACTAATCACCTTCGGAAAGCACTGTACACTAAACCCTAAATTAGGTACAAGTACTTGTACAACAAATAATCAGTAGTTAGAAATACTTGTACAGCTAAAAGAACCACGGCATCTGCTGGAGTGACCGGTGCACAAAATCACCAGTCTTTACCTACGCCAAGCAGCCCTGATGTAGTACCAGGGTTAGTTTAACTATAACGGTATGTATAACAAGCACAATTACTGTAGGAATAAACTTGGAGACATGAATGTTGCGAATAATAGCATAAACTCTGAATAATAAATATTACGCTACGCGTACAGACTACTCAAACAAAATGCAGACTAAATACTGACAGACTACTATCAAGCCTAAACAAACTACGGTATATGCAGACTCCGAAATGGTTAGTTAGTATGCGTTCTAACCTAGTAGTACGACTTATTCTTTCAGAGGGGGTTTACCTCACAGCACTGGAAGCCCCTATGTTCCCAACTGGCACTTTATCGGACATACACTCTACACACACCGAAACTTCCTCAGACCCAACAACAGCCAGACAACTATCCAGCCTACAAATTATCTAAATAAGAATTATACGCTACCTGTACAGACTACACAAACAAAGTACAGACCAAACGATGGCAGACTACTATCAAGCCTAATTAAACTACAGTATATGCAGACTCCGAAATGATTAGTTAGTATGCGTTCTAACCTAGTAGTACGACTTATTCTTTCAAAGGGGGTTTACCTCACAGCACTTGAAGCCCCTACGTTCCTAACTAGCACTTTATCGGACAGATGCTCTACACACACTGCAATCCGTTCAGACTTAACAACAGTCAGACAACAGTCCGGCCTACAAATTATCTGTACAATCTGAGCAGGCTTACACGTCTTCTGCTCAATATTAACTTACAGGTAAATAAAACCAACAGAAATAAGTAAACTATACAAAGGAATGAGGGGTGATCAATCCCTAATCCCCTAGCAGCCTACAATATACAATATCATAATCGAAATAGTACTGCTGTACCCGTACTGTAAGTAAGTACCGGTCCGGATGATCAGGCAGTCAGGCCTACTGGTTACCGGTCGACCGGTACTATCAACTTGATTGCTTACGCCGCAATCAAGAAGCTATAACTGTTACTGTTCGCGCTTTTAAGACCTTTGGCAGTTTAACCCTCCAAATCTATATGTCTTCTAGGTTATAAATCGACTTTAGCCTATGACAAGTATTTGACACAAATAAATCCAACATTAGCCGAAGCCAGTCTATGCGCGACCATTCACCCGCTGGATATACCCGGGAGACTGGATTCGGATGCTTTAATTTGATTGCGGTGCAGGCCTACCGTACTATTCGATTGATCGTTAATATAATTCCTGACAAATATCATTCACTTTCGGGAGATATTAGCAGTTCCTTTAGGACGTGGCGCTCTATCTATATAAACAGAGCTATGGCTTACACTAAACACAACGGAATGGATTATAAGTTACACATAAGGCGCATTCTTTAGGAGATGCTTTGTTACGCGGACAAGCACATACAGACTATTGCACACCGCTGCACACTGAATTGCTGATAGTCACTGATTTTAATCATATATAAAGAGAATAGCAACCGACATTTGTAGGGCCTATAAAATAGCATTCAATTCACTACAAACCACGATAATATAAGTCGCAATTGCTATATGTAGCCGGTCTCTCTAACCTTAGTGTATCAAGAAGATCGGGGTTTCTGATCGTTTATCGTTATTCTCCAAATAACAATATGTAAACGAATGATACATTTAATAACTAACAGCAAATAGCAGTAAATAATGTGCAATACGTACCGTACCGTTATGTGTTCTTAGTGTCTCGTACCGCTGTACCGTGCCGGTAACAGTTATGTGTTCTTATAATTAAAGCCGTTCTAATGTTGGAATAATTCAGAATAATTCCATAGCCGATGTTCATGGCATCAGGAAAACCAACACACTGAACCCTGTGAGCTGTTGCAGGTAGCTTTCAACACAAAGAGGAAAAGCTCTCATTGGCAGAGTTCCAGTTTCTATAAGTTCCATGAATGTCTAAATGCCAAACCTCCCTAGCCTTTGCAGCCCATAGCCAACACAAGGCTAAATCGCTCTGATTGGTCGATCATTGTTCTGATTGGTTAATCGAACAGAACAAAGAGGCCATGCATACAGCAAATCAGCCAACCAGCGGGCGGATTGTGCCACTAGAAGCAACAGTTTAGAGGATTTGAGCGAATGGGGGAAAACTGGATTACAAATGGAAAAGGCCAGTTATATCCCCAAAAGCTTTTACATATTGAAAGGTCCATAGCTTCCCCTTACTCTTTTCGAATGTGTTGTTTGTTGGTATCAATTCACATTCTTCCATTAGGTCTAAAAGAAAGTACACATTTCTGTTAGAACTGGTGTTATAGGTGTAACCCTTGATGTCTTCTGGGTCAATTTGCGCATTCAGGTCACCAGCAATGACTTTAACATTGTGTTTCGGAATGTCCTTTATAAGTCCAGTCAGTTCTTCCTAAAACTTGACTGCTTGTTCTGGCTCTGACTGTCTGAGGCATTGGTTAGACTGTAGCAACATATAACTGTTGCCTTGGGATTCCCATCAAATGTTGCGATCATAACCCTGGAATTTATAGATTCGATGTTGTTTACGGTCTTAAGTGCAAATGGGCTTAGCAGAATTCCTACTCCACCAATTGATGCATTGGCCGAGTTTCTTACTGCTGAGCTTGTTACTAACGTCCATCCATTTCCAATGTCATTGTACTTCATGGCAGTGTCTTCATGACAAATCCGATGTTCTTGGATGCAGATGATGTCGATGTTATATTCCATTGCCAGAGCGACCATGTCACCCTGTTTGGTATGTGTTTTCAGCGTGCGTGCGTTCATTGTAGCAATCTTTAGTGTCTTTTTACATTTCAAGAGGTTGGTTCTTCTTCTTCTCTGTCTGTCCTCTGTCTGTAGATATGCTATCTGTCCTACCTCTAATATATGTACTTTTCCTTAAAACCTCACAATTAAGTAATTTTGAAAAACAACATTTTCAAAGATTTCTGAAAATACCGGTATCCAAATTTGAAAAGGGTTTAAATTTAAATGCAAATATTTAAATTTGGACTTCATTTAATTTTATGTCATGTCCCGGTACCAGACTGCCAATTGAATGCTAATTCAATGGTGCTGGTCCTGGGATGGTGCGGGTCTGCGAGGTCACGACATCCCCGCGCAGTATTGACCGGCTGCTTGGGCTCTTCATCGACAACGCATCGGCTCTTAAGTTCAAGAAACAACTGGACGCGCTCTACACAACTGTATAAATAAATATTACTATTACTCTATAAATATTAACTCAACATCAATTTGCAATATTTATTGTTAACTATTATTGCAAGTATAATCTATATTTAGCAATATTTACCGGGGCAACTACTGCAGCCGGTATAGGTAAACCACCATTGAATGCTAATTTGTATGTTGGTGTTAATCTATATTATCATCACTTTTCTCTCTGTCGGGCAGCAGGGCACAGCACTGACCGGATTAACACATCCGGACAGACATCCGGAATTTATTCTGTATAATATAGCAGTATTTAGGCCCATTCGGACAGTATCAGTATCCGGAAATTTTCATGGACCAGATGTATTTCGGTTTGCTTCATACTAAAATTTAAGTTAATGGTTTTGCCTTAGCTGTCTGGAGGCCCATATTTAACCAGCAGATCATATATTATGGGTATTGAGAATTTCATATCGTATATAAAGCAACATTTCGGTGAACCTGAATCATCGAACAAAGACATTACCGGTAATGACAAAAATAAAACACCGACCCAGCGGCTCCAGCATTCATACAACCTCATATAAACTGTCTAAACAAAGTGGAACTGTTTTCCTTGGCCAAAGACCGCAAATCACGTAAAGGCAATCCTTTGTCGGTTGTTTTAGATGTCGACGCTTGTCTCCCCCGTCTGTACGGCGGCTACGCCGTGGACTGGGCCTGTGGCGGCCAATGGAACCAGATGTTTCGATTCATTGACGCCCTTGTCAAAGCCTGTAGGAGTGAAAAAATTTCATTGGTAGTTTTTTTTAATGGCTGTTTAGAAAAAGACAAAATAAATCAGTGGGCCCGACACCAAGACAAAGTTTGACAATCAGCGCTGTCGGTGCTCACCTTAGCTCACAATAAAGGAATCCCGCCCCCTAAGGCATGGTGGTTCCCCCCAACTGGGGCGGAAACCGCGCTCAAATGCACCCTCCTCCACCACCAGCAGGAAAGTCAGCAGCAGTCGGCTCAGACCACGGTCACGGTCCGGTGTAGTCGATATGACCACCGTCTGGAGCTCCTCCACTACTGCCGCACGAAGCTGTGCTACGGGATCATCGGGCATCACTCGGACTACGTGATATTCGACCCTCCTCACTTCCTGTCGGGTGCCGACCTTGTCCTGGCCCGGACTCATACCGGTCTCCCGATTCTCCGTGGTTGTCGCAACGTTGTTTCTCCAATGTCCAGTATCCCCGTCGCCTTCAAGTTTCTACCTTGTATTGTTTGCCAGAGAAGTAGATCTGGTATGTTTACTTCTTTCCACTTTCCACTGTGGCTCGAAAGAACTTAGTCTCCAAGTGCTGGAGAATTCTGATTTCCATATGGTATCATTTTTTATAGCGCTACCCCAAGCCTTTGCTCTCCTAACTTCTATGTCCTTTTTGCTCCTCTCTATCCATGACCCTAGGTACTGGAAGTCGTCAACCTTCCTTCGTTGATTATTATCAATGGTTGTCAAGTTTCCATCAACATTAAAGGTCCTGAATTCGGTCTTGGTAGCATTTATATGCAATCCAACCTCCTTAGCAGCCCTCTCCACTTTATTTAGTAAAAGCTGTGCATCTGTTAGCGTATTAGAGAGCAGGGCGATGTCATCCGCAAAGTCGGTGTCTGTGACTGTAGTTGCCGGATATCTGCAACTTTAGCGTTCTTGAAGTGTGAATCCCAGATCGTCATCCTCTGTGGCCGTCCTCATTGCGTAATCCAGATCAATTACAAATAGTAATGGTGCTAATGTGTCACCTTGCAGTACGCCAGCCAGGATTGAGAAAAACTCAGTTTCACCATCTGGTGAGAGTACCTGAGCTTCTGTGTAACAATTATTATTCATTCCTTTCGTACACATTGCAAAAAACACAACAAACTGGTACAATAGTATTGATAATACTTACTTTGTATTAAATGGCAACTTTTATTTTCGTAGTTATCTGATCCCGACGTGATCAACCAGCTACGGACCCTGAAAGATAAGAACGCCTTCGCGTTAGACGTTCCACCAGAGGGGAGGTCACAGGTTTTGGACGAGGTGAGTTTAACAGCTGTTTAATTTTATTATATAATAACAACTTAATTAAGTTACTATGTAGCTAATTATGAAACTGTAAAATGTGCAATGACACCGACCCGTTTATCTAGGCGAGTTAATGTAGCATAAAGCCAAAAAGTAATTGGCAATGAACCCGAACCACTTTTTTGGATTCTATATTACCTTGTTAATCACCAAATAGTCTATAAAAAATTATTTTGCGGAACATATATAATTATTCATTGAAATTCCACATGAATTGGCTTAACTCAAGCCAAACAGTAGGGGAAAGTAAGTAGCAAATTAAATTGGTGATTTCCCATTAATTCATTTCAAAATAAGCTGTGATTCAATGGGGAATTAATAAAATTTACACAGCCTGTCACACGTCAATTGTTATATCTCGGTAACTATAAGTCGCATCCAATTATTAAATATATCAAAAGTTTAATAATATTTATTAAGGTAACTATAATAATAATAATTCAGAATTCCCATTAATGTTAGCGAAGATTTTTCACGTAATAAAATAATTGTGATTGCCATATTGATTTTAAGTCAAGTGTAATTTATTTATTTGTTTTAGTTTGAAAACCACAATAGTCTATAATATAACAAATCTATTTTTTGGGGATAAGAGTATTTGAGGTCGATAAATCCGATAGGCGAGATTACATGCACCCGTTTTGTAGAGAAGTTGTGTAAATAAGGTCCTTATATTGTACCAGCAAAATTGGTATTAAAAATGATTAAATGATTAGTAAAAGTTCCGTTGCTCTGGAAACTAAATTATAACTATAGATGTGCAGTGTTCAGTCAATCGATAGTCATTAGACTAAAGATCGTCTGTACCTTATTTGGGGAAAATCCCACAACCGTTGTTGCTATGTGAAATCCCTGTTGCTAAGGAAAGAAGCATGGAATCTAAAGTGATGCGCATAATTTATTTTTATAGACTTTCTATGTATGTGTAGGTACGTAATTGCGATATTGTATAAGCATACCGTAGTTACCCAGAGCTACTCGCGATACAATATCGCGTTAAAGAATGTCGTGTAATAATGTGGAGAATAAATGGCCTCTGAACATTATTTTTGCAATCTTTAATCACAATATATCAGGTGTTATAAAAAAAATCAAACTATTTTACATTTTTGGAATCCTTTAAACATTTCTACACATAAAAATCACGACTAATGCGAAGAATCGATACGAAGGGTAAGATAAAATAGAAGCTTATAAAAAATTTAAAGGGAAAATATAAACTAAATGGCTCCGTTTTAACTTCGACCGTGTGTTTTCTAGTTAAGTTTAAAATTTCATTCGATATTATATATTATATATAAAGATTTGAATAATTTTTTTTTTTTGGGGGGGGGGGTTTCTTGTCATCAGAAAATGACTCTCGTGTCATCATGAATAATATAAATAATCATAATAATGATAACTACTTTTCTTAAATTTTAGTCCATAATGGGAACAAATTAGTGAAAAAAGCGGTGTGAAAATTAGTGTGAAAATTAGTGTGAAACTTTTGGATTGTGAAAATTGATATCTGATTGAATTGAGATCTGATTTGATTGGAATCTTGATAAAATTCTGCTCTTGATGAAATATAAAAAAATATTTGTAAAATATTATTGAAATGGCGCTACCCCCGCCCCCCCCCCCCCCCTCCCCCCCTTAAGAAATGATGGAGGGGTAGTAACCACCAATTTTTGTTCAGCTTTGTCTCAAAATTATTGGTCAGAATTTTATAATTTTACATCCATCTCATTTTATTACTATACTTTATTATTATTTTGCCATTTAAATGTGAAAATGCAAATTTTTGAAAAAAATCACATGTAACAAATTTGATAATAAATAATATAAAAGTTAATTATCGTATTAAATGTATAATTCAACACTACCAATAGTTACAAAAGTCATTTTGTTAGGGGGGAGGGGGGGGGGGGGTGAAGGTTAATAAGTTAGGGATACTAAATATCACTAAATTATTATAAATATATTAAAAATTTAATTTATTTAAACCACCTCATGTTATCAATTAACCCAAATTCCAAAAATATTTCAATTTATTCAATACCTTTTCTGCTGTCCGGTTATTATAGTAGTTAGTAAAGTAATATGCTCATGAAGTGGAGCTAATGATGCTTTGTTATCTGTAAGTTCATATTACTAAGCTCTTAATACATTTGATTCTAAATTTGGGTTTTTCGAGTATTTGTTAGCGGATTTCAATTCGTCAGTTCGTCTATACTTGATAATGATTTTGTTGTATTTTATCTTAGAAATTAATAGTTTTGGAATTATTAAAATGTTCAATTTTATTTCTTTCGGCAGGAAAAACTTGTAAAACAAGTTGCAGCGATGGACCTCGAAGAAACAAAAGTCCAATTAATTCAAGTTCGACAAGAGTTAGACTCAGCCCTCAATGTAAGTTCAATTCAACAAGAGTTAGACTCAGCCCTCAATGTAAGTTCAATTCAACAAAAGTTAGACTCAGACCTCAATGTAAGTTCTATTCAACAAGAGTTAGAATCAGCACTCAATGTAAGTTCAATTCAACAAGAGTTAGAATCAGCCCTCAATGTAAGTTCTATTCAACAAGAGTTAGACTCAGACCTCAATGTAAGTTCTATTCAACAAGAGTTAGAATCAGCACTCAATGTAAGTTCAATTCAACAAGAGTTCGAATCAGCCCTCAATGTAAGTTCTATTCAACAAGAGTTAGACTCAGCCCTCAATGTAAGTTCTATTCAACAAGAGTTAGAATCAGCCCTCAATGTAAGTTCTATTCAACAAGAGTTAGACTCAGCCCTCAATGTAAGTTCTATTCAACAAGAGTTAGACTCAGCCCTCAATGTAAGTTCTATTCAACAAGAGTTAGACTCAGACCTCAATGTAAGTTCTATTCAACAAGAGTTAGAATCAGCACTCAATGTAAGTTCAATTCAACAAGAGTTAGAATCAGCCCTCAATGTAAGTTCTATTCAACAAGAGTTAGACTCAGACCTCAATGTAAGTTCTATTCAACAAGAGTTAGAATCAGCACTCAATGTAAGTTCAATTCAACAAAAGTTAGACTCAGCACTCAATGTAAGTTCTATTCAACAAGAGTTAGAATCAGCCCTCAATGTAAGTTCTATTCAACAAGAGTTAGACTCAGCCCTCAATGTAAGTTCTATTCACCAGGAGTTAGACTCAGCCCTCAATGTAAATTAAATTCAACAAGAGTTAGACTCAGCCCTCAATGTAAGTTCAATTCGACAAGAGTTAGACTCAGCCCTCAATGTAAGGTCAATTCAACAAGAGTTAGACTCAGCACTCAATGTAAGTTCAATTCAACAAGAGTTAGACTCAGCACTCAATGTAAGTTCAATTCAACAAGAGTTAGAATCAGCCCTCAATGTAAGTTCTATTCAACAAGAGTTCGAATCAGCACTCAATGTAAGTTCAATTCAACAAGAGTTAGAATCAGCCCTCAATGTAAGTTCTATTCAACAAGAGTTAGACTCAGCACTCAATGTAAGTTCAATTCAACAAGAGTTAGAATCAGCCCTCAATGTAAGTTCTATTCAACAAGAGTTAGAATCAGCACTCAATGTAAGTTCAATTCAACAAGAGTTAGACTCAGCCCTCAATGTAAGTTATATTCAACAACAGTTAGACTCAGCCCTCAATGTAAGTTATATTCAACAAGAGTTAGACTCAGCCCTAAATGTAAGTTCTATTCAACAAAAGTTAGAATCAGCCCTCAATGTAAGTTCTATTCAACAAGAGTTAGAATCAGCACTCAATGTAAGTTCAATTCAACAGGAGTTAGACTCAGCCCTCAATGTAAGTTCAATTCAACAAGAGTTAGAATCAGCACTCAATGTAAGTTATATTCAACAAGAGTTAGAATCAGTACTCAATGTAAGTTCTATTCAACAAGAGTTAGAATCAGCACTCAATGTAAGTTCAATTCAACAAGAGTTAGAATCATCACTCAAGGTAAGTTCAATTCAACAAGAGTTAGACTCAGCACTCAATGTAAGTTCAATTCAACAGGAGTTAGACTCAGCCCTCAATGTAAGTTATATCCAACAAGAGTTAGAATCAGACCTCAATGTAAGTTATATTCAACAAGAGTTAGACTCAGCCCTCAATGTAAGTTCTATTCAACAAGAGTTAGAATCAGCCCTCAATGCAAGTTCTATTCAACAGGAGTTAGATTCAGCCCTCAATGTAAGTTGTATTCAACAAGAGTTAGACTCAACCCTCAATGTAAGTTCTATTCAACAAGAGTTAGACTCAGCCCTCAATGTAAGTTCTATTCAACAGATTCAGCCCTCAATGTAAGTTCTATTCAACAAGAGTTAGACTCTGCCCTCAATGTAAGTTCTATTCAACAAGAGTTAGAATCAGCACTCAATGTAAGTTCAATTCAACAAGAGTTAGACTCAGCCCTCAATGTAAGTTATATTCAACAACAGTTAGACTCAGCCCTCAATGTAAGTTATATTCAACAAGAGTTAGACTCAGCCCTAAATGTAAGTTCTATTCAACAAAAGTTAGAATCAGCCCTCAATGTAAGTTCTATTCAACAAGAGTTAGAATCAGCACTCAATGTAAGTTCAATTCAACAGGAGTTAGACTCAGCCCTCAATGTAAGTTCAATTCAACAAGAGTTAGAATCAGCACTCAATGTAAGTTATATTCAACAAGAGTTAGAATCAGTACTCAATGTAAGTTCTATTCAACAAGAGTTAGAATCAGCACTCAATGTAAGTTCAATTCAACAAGAGTTAGAATCATCACTCAAGGTAAGTTCAATTCAACAAGAGTTAGACTCAGCACTCAATGTAAGTTCAATTCAACAGGAGTTAGACTCAGCCCTCAATGTAAGTTATATCCAACAAGAGTTAGAATCAGACCTCAATGTAAGTTATATTCAACAAGAGTTAGACTCAGCCCTCAATGTAAGTTCTATTCAACAAGAGTTAGAATCAGCCCTCAATGCAAGTTCTATTCAACAGGAGTTAGATTCAGCCCTCAATGTAAGTTGTATTCAACAAGAGTTAGACTCAACCCTCAATGTAAGTTCTATTCAACAAGAGTTAGACTCAGCCCTCAATGTAAGTTCTATTCAACAGATTCAGCCCTCAATGTAAGTTCTATTCAACAAGAGTTAGACTCTGCCCTCAATGTAAGTTCTATTCAACAAGAGTTAGACTCAGCACTCAATGTAAGTTCAATTCAACAAGAGTTAGACTCACCCCTCAATGTAAGTTATATTCAACAAGAGTTAGACTCAGCCCTCAATGTAAGTTCTATTCAACAAGAGTTAGAATCAGCCCTCAATGTAAGTTCTATTCAACAAGAGTTAGAATCATCACTCGATGTAGGTTCAATTCAACAAGAGTTAGAATCAGCCCTCAATGTAAGTTCAATTCAACAAGAGTTAGAATCAGCACTCAATCTAAGTTCAATTCAACAGGAGTTAGAATTAGCCCTCAATGTAAGTTCAATTCAACAAGAGTTAGAATCAGCACTCAATGTAAGTTCAATTCTACAAGAGTTAGAATCAGCCCTCAATGTAAGTTCAATTCAACAAGAGTTAGACTCAGCCCTCAATGTAAGTTCAATTCAACAAGAGTTATAATCAGCCCTCAATGTAAGTTCAATTCAACAGGAGTTAGACTCAGCCCTCAATGTAAGTTCAATTCGACAAGAGTTAGACTCAGCCCTCAATGTAAGTTCTATTCAACAAGAGTTAGACTCAGCACTCAATGTAAGTTCAATTCGACAAGAGTTAGACTCAGCCCTCAATGTAAGTTATATTCAACAAGAGTTAGACTCAGCCCTCAATGTAAGTTCAATTCAACAAGAGTTAGACTCATCACTCGATGTAGGTTCAATTCAACAAGAGTTAGAATCATCACTCGATGTAGGTTCAATTCAACAAGAGTTAGAATCAGCCCTCAATGTAAGTTCAATTCAACAAGAGTTAGAATCAGCACTCAATCTAAGTTCAATTCAACAGGAGTTAGAATTAGCCCTCAATGTAAGTTCTATTCAACAAGAGTTAGACTCAGCACTCAATGTAAGTTCAATTCGACAAGAGTTAGACTCAGCCCTCAATGTAAGTTATATTCAACAAGAGTTAGAATCAGCCCTCAATGTAAGTTATATTCAACAAGAGTTAGACTCAGCCCTCAATGTAAGTTCTATTCAACAAGAGTTAGAATCAGCACTCAATGTAAGTTCTATTCAACAGGAGTTAGATTCAGCCCTCAATGTAAGTTGTATTCAACAAGAGTTAGACTCAACCCTCAATGTAAGTTCTATTCAACAAGAGTTAGACTCAGCCCTCAATGTAAGTTCTATTCAACAAGAGTTAGACTCTGCCCTCAATGTAAGTTCTATTCAACAAGAGTTAGACTCAGCACTCAATGTAAGTTCAATTCGACAAGAGTTAGACTCAGACCTCAATGTAAGTTATATTTAACAAGAGTTAGACTAAGCCCTCAATGTAAGTTCAATTCAACAAGAGTTAGAATCAGCCCTCAATGTAAGTTCAATTCGACAAGAGTTAGAATCAGCCCTCAATGTAAGTTCAATTCAACAAGAGTTAGACTCAGCCCTCAATGTAAGTTATATTCAACAAGAGTTAGACTCAGCCCTCAATGTAAGTTCTATTCAACAAGAGTTAGAATCAGCCCTCAATGTAAGTTCTATTCAACAAGAGTTAGAATCAGCACTCAATGTAAGTTCAATTCTACAAGAGTTAGAATCAGCCCTCAATGTAAGTTCAATTCAACAAGAGTTAGACTCAGCCCTCAATGTAAGTTCAATTCAACAAGAGTTATAATCAGCCCTCAATGTAAGTTCCATTCAACAGGAGTTAGACTCAGCCCTCAATGTAAGTTCAATTCGACAAGAGTTAGACTCAGCCCTCAATGTAAGTTCAATTCGACAAGAGTTAGACTCAGCCCTCAATGTACGTTCTATTCAACAAGAGTTAGACTCAGCACTCAATGTAAGTTCAATTCGACAAGAGTTAGACTCAGCCCTCAATGTACGTTCTATTCAACAAGAGTTAGACTCAGCACTCAATGTAAGTTCAATTCGACAAGAGTTAGACTCAGCCCTCAATGTAAGTTCAATTCAACAATGTTAGCGAATTCAATTCCGCCAACCACCCCATAAAGTTGGCCAAGCAGGGCCTTTAAGCAATATTGGGAGTACGAGGTTGATTGCCAATCAACCTCGTATCACCCCAATAAACGGGGACAACAGGCCCCAAAGGAACACACACAGCGGGGGTCAGGGAGAGAATGACAGTAGCAAGGGGAAAACACTCCCAGAGAGATGGGAGGGCGAGTATTAGGTTATCAGCCAATGGGGGGTAGGCATCCGCTGAGTAATATGGCCAAACCAGAGCAGTATATTACCGGTTGGTGTTCATTCATTCATTCACTCAATTAGTCAGTTCAGTTAGGGCAGAACGGTAACTCTTATCACTGTCCACTGCCACCATCATTAACATATTACCGGTATCATTCAGTTTACTTATACATTTATTGTTCCTGATTTCTGTTACTCTTTAACCTATATAACCATTTATACATATCTATCAACAATATTATAACTCTCAATAACACCAGAACTCTTTTCACATACACACAGCGGGGACGCGTAAATAAGATAACCACACAACCAGGATAAACCGGGATTCTCGGATCCCGTCACAAACAAGAGTTATAATCAGCCCTCAATGTAAGTTCAATTCAACAGGAGTTAGACTCAGCCGTCAATGTAAGTTCAATTCGACAAGAGTTAGACTCTGCCCTCAATGTAAGTTCTATTCAACAAGAGTTAGACTCAGCACTCAATGTAAGTTCAATTCGACAAGAGTTAGACTCAGACCTCAATGTAAGTTATATTTAACAAGAGTTAGACTCAGCCCTCAATGTAAGTTCAATTCAACAAGAGTTAGACTCAGCCATCAATGTAAGTTCAATTCAACAAGAGTTGGAATCAGCCCTCAATGTAAGTTCAATTCGTCAACAGTTAGAATCAGCCCTCAATGTAAGTTCAATTCAACAGGAGTTAGACTCAGCCCTCAATGTAAGTTCTATTCAACAAGAGTTAGACTCAGCACTCAATGTAAGTTCAATTCGACAAGAGTTAGACTCAGCCCTCAATGTACGTTCTATTCAACAAGAGTTAGACTCAGCACTCAATGTAAGTTCAATTCGACAAGAGTTAGACTCAGCCCTCAATGTAAGTTATAATTAGCCCTCAATGTAAGTTCAATTCAACAGGAGTTAGACTCAGCCGTCAATGTAAGTTCAATTCGACAAGAGTTAGACTCTGCCATCTAGCTAGCTAGGATCGGCATGCTGCATTGCAGGTGCATTTTTAAGAATGCTGTGCCGGCTTGTCAACAAAATTGCACCGCCACAATTCCCTATCACCCATGACATTTGCTAGATCCTCCGCATCTTTAAGGCCAGTGTCCTTTAAGATGCGTCTCAAGAAAGTCATGGGCTGTCCACCATGCTTATTCACTCCATGAGGCTGCCAAAGTACAAGATTATGCACTGGCTGGTCCTCACGGCGAAAGCAATGTCCTGCAAAGCGGAGGCGATTTTGTTCTAGTGTCAAGCTTGGGGGAACCAATGAGACACCTCCAATGTTATATAGTGTCTGGTTGGAGATGTGTGCATTGTACTTGACACAATGAACCCGGCGTAGCATTCTTGTGAATGTGCCATCCAGAGATTTGGTGTCCTCAGCAGTTAGAGCCCAGCATGGACTCCCGTAGAGGAGTACTGGAACTACTGCTGCTCTAAATAATCGGACCTTAAGTTTCCGATTAATTCTCGGTGACTTCCAAATCCTGGAAAGCCTATTCAAGGCTGCCCATGCCTTTCCCTTACGTATTCGAAGGTCCTCACCTGACTTCCGGATCCATGATCCCAGGTAACAGAAGTCGTCCACATGCTCAAGCATACCATCCTTTGAGCTTATGCTCATCCGATCAGAGACTTGCTGAGGACTTTCAAAGTTAACTGTCAGAATTTTGGTCTTTCTGGAGTTGTTCTAATGAGCTGAGGAGCCGTTGGGCTCCCTCTAATGATTCTGAGAGTACTCCTAAGTCATCAGCAAAGTC